>JAANDG010000291.1:0-175851 GCA_036852015.1 Pelodera strongyloides
GATAGAGACTGTAAAACAAGGCTCAGCACAAATGAGCATGCACCTGAAAAATTTCGGTAATAAATAGCATTCCACGCTCGAACATGCTCTGTTATGCCTGTGGTTGATGTCGTAACCAGAATTTATCTCAACCATCTTAATACGGACCGGTTTTTGAAACGTATCGTGGACAAATGAATTGTTTCATTTTTATGCGAAGTTGCTCGAATTTAGCTCGATCTTTGTTCTAATTTATGCTCATTTGCATACGCTTCATAAGAATGCTGGTGTACTCGATGCGTTTCAAAAACCGGCTTAACAGCGACCACATCAGTTAATTTATAACCGATATATCTTTCAGTGGACGTCGACGGCGGCATCTACCTGATGGTCTATGATTACTATCGTGCGTGGCACGCCGGTCGAGGAATATGGAACGCGGATGGGTGGGCAAATATAATTCTATCAATACGTGTAATAGTAAACCTTCTTGGGTGCACTTCACTTTAATGGGTAGTTTAGATGTCAAGTAAATGATACGAACCAGAGGTCTGTCGGAATTGAGGTCGTAAATCCAGGAGATACTCCTTTTCCTAAACCACAGGTAAACACGCCGTATTCTCAGAGCTTTGGGTTCTTATGGGATCCGTTTTCACAGTTATGTTCCAGGAACGTCAGCTATATTGGCTAGCTTTATTCGCAACCAGCTTTATTAAAGATAAAGATAACGATAAAGTGAACCGGGTTATATCAACCGAATCCGCGGAAACGGTGCACCGGGGTCCATCTTTATTAGCAAGCTTTATTCGCAACCAGAGGCCGGTTTCACAAAAATTTAAAGGGATAGGTTTATCTTAAAAACTAATACCGTACACAGATCGCGCGGGCTAATGGCAATTAGTTAAGTTACAAACTACACTCGGCAGGACATTATTTCCCACGCTGTGTATCATTTAATTCGCTCTTGGCTAGCCCGCGCCATCTGTGTACGGTATTAGTTTTTGTGTTTAGATTTTGGCTTCCGATCAACTAGTTTCCAATAAAGGAAGCTTCCTCTGCGGGGAGTATTGTTCTGTGATTGATTTAATTTTTGTTGTGAATGATATTTGTGATATTATCAATAAAAACAAGAAAAACAGGGGTGATTTGAGATGAACCTATCCCTTTAACGCTGGGGTAGGTTACAGGCGTCTCCTGTTCAGCGTGCTCTCTCGGCTTTCTCTGCTTTTGACAGGCAGCGAGAGAATGCCGAGCGAGCATGCTAAAACAAGAGACGCCTGGAACCTTCCCCAGCTTTAAATTTTTTTAAACCGGCCTCAGTTTTCTTCGTTCCCTTACCAACAATTTCTGTGATCAGGGAATGGTTATTCAGGTGGAAGGCATTCACAAACTGGTCAAATACCTAAAAGTAAAGTGGCATGTACAATCACAGAACATTATCGGTGAGAATTTTTATTTATTATATTGTATATCTAATTGTACAGCATCGGTTGAATCGCCCTGAAGTCGAGTAATTCAGATTTGTCGCTTCGTTTCTCATGCGTTTTTCCCATAAGTTATTAGTATAGTATATGGAAGTATAGTATATGGAACCCTCGTATAGAATCGACCGCGTCCCTTGATTACACAATTAGAAAAAGTGAAGAAACCTACCCTCTCCGACTCCTCATAAAGAAATTGCCCCCAAAGGGAATACTTGTAGTCCCCTTCCCCCGGCTTCCGTCTTTATAAAATTGAATATTAAACTGATTATTTTCAGCTCATCACGAAAGCCAGCCGGACAACAAGTACGATATCAGTGGGTACTTTGACTGGAAGGATCTGTACGACTATTTGAATGTTTTCCAATATTTGTGGTTGACCGATATCCCGCCTGAAAGACGAGGCGTAGTGCTTCTGGATGAAGAAATCAGCAAGGAGGTAAGAAATTGTGCTCCCACTACCATCAACAGGTGTTCAGAATCAATAGAATCCCATAATAAAAATAGAATAAGAAAAGATCAATAGTTAAATACTTTGTTTCCTTTGGTTGGAATTACCAGCTCACCACAACACTGAATATCTACACCATTCCAACTTCATGGAGCGTGCATCTGTACAATAGTTCAATAGTTCAGTAGATCAGTAGATCAATAGATCAATAGATCAAAATATCACAAATAGTTTTTGCCTCAAAGCTTTGGACGCTGGAGGGTATAGGTAAGATAAATTTAGACCCACCGACACTATCTTATTAGTGAAGAAGTTATGAGACAAAATCAATTAATTTATAGTATTTCCTTTCAGTAAGAGGCGTTCCTTCATTTATTCCAAAAAAAATTGTTCAGGTTAGTGTCTTTTCGTGTGGACTTTATATTTGGCGGAATGATCTCAAAAACACCCTTTCTTCTATTCGTCAGACAGTCGATTTCTGAACGTTGTACATTAGGGGATTTTTTAGGGGAGATAACATCATGTCAGTTATACGAATAAAGGTTTCTCTCTTCATGTTCATGGGGGACGTTCGCCGTTAATAAAGTACAGTAGGCAAGTGCCGAGCTTTTGGACTCCACACTCCAGAGGTTTCAGAATAAAACGCAAGTCAAAATTCTTTTGATAATTTTGACTTGTGTTTTATTCTAAAACCTCGGGAGTGCAAAGGCGCGGCGTGCCTACTGTACTTTATAACTCACAGAAAAAGTTGTAGTTTTTTTCTTTAGTCACGGTTATGGTGGCGTCGTAGTGGGCGATCCGTACAGTTCCAGCAATTCAAGCGTTGTTACCACAGCTATGGCGGTTCAGTCATTCAATAGGAAATTCGTACCGGAGGTATACTTGTTTTGTGAATCTTTTACGCTTCAAGAGCGTGCACCTTTATTCAAGGGTGAAAATACAGTTTCATAGTTTTCTTATGACATGTTCCGCCGAGGTCTTGAGCTGTAGGCGACGAGTTCCAGATGACAAATTGCTCACATGAAGTTTTTTTCCCGAGATAAATATTACCCAAGTGAGGTATAATCTCTCACGGAAACCACAGGTTTAGTAAATTTATTTGCACAATCAAAAGATGTCAAAAAAAATGTTGTGACGTGCATCACTGACATCCTTATCGTGTAGAGGGAAATTTTGAAGTCTATGATTTTGTTTCAAAGTATATCCACAAAAAAATGAGATACGGACTATGACATTACTTTCAGTTGTTCTACAAGGAACACATAAACGGTAGTATGACAGTGGTCGATCCACGAAACCAACGGGTAAGCTTATTTATTAAAAGTGGAGTGCATGAGTAGTCCAGATGGATTAAAACAATTCTTCAAAACATTGTTTGTCAGCACACAAGCTTTTCTCAATGTAAGTTGACACAAATGCTTTTTTGGCTTCTATTATGGGCTGGAAATTCTCGATAAGGTTTAGAAAAAAATTAAGTTTTGATATTCACCTAGACTCGGAGCATATTAAATTTTCACTAGGATTTAAAGCGATACGCCGGTCGGTTTTTGAAACTAATCGTGGACAACTGAATTGCTACGTATTTATGCGAAGTCGCTCGAGCTTACTGGATTTTTTGTTCTAATTTATGTTCATTTGCATAAGCCACATAAGGATGCTGGTGTACTCGATGTGTTTTCAAAACTGGCCGGTATTTTGCTTTAAAAACAATAATGAGAAATGATTCTCGGTAAATGGGTGAAGTTGTTGTAGGTCTACTTGCTGACTGAGGATCGTATGGATAAAATGCTGCAACTTTATCAGAACGAAACACTGGAGTGCACTAATTATTATCGCCCGAAAACTGAAGAGCTTTTCTTTGATGATTATTAAAAGAAGGACATTCCTTATATTGTAGAGTTAGTTTACTCTGACAATTTGCCAATGGCTTGGGTACCAGCAAACCCAATAGGGCATTTTTTCTATTCTAAACATGCGCTTGTTGAGGCTCATTATTTCCCTCGCATAATGTTTTCCAAATTATTTGTGTGCACATATTTTACGTCCATTTTCTATGTGTATAAATGAAGTAAATTAATACGCGCAATTCAACTCAACACTGTTGTGTGCTATGAAGAATTCTAAATGATTTTGAAACGTAGCAACCAAGAAGCAGAACCAACCGCTGTATTATACGATACACAATCGTACTAAAAATAGCTGGTTGGTTGGTGTTGGCAATACGTCTGACAATGAGTCTGTTATAACCATCTTCAAGGTATTCAAGTTATTATATAAAGCTGGGAGCTTTGTTTGTTTGTTTGTTTGTTTGATTGATTGATTGTGTGTTTGGATGATGTGCGTTACGCTCAGGAAGTAGGATTGGTTCAGTAGTTCATGTTCCCATGCACTGAGCCATCTCACATCCCGAGCGCCCCTCTCACAAAAGTCCAAAAAAGGCTGCATATACGGAATGTGTGTGGTATATCGTTCGGGCGTGTCCGCGGCGCTCAAAGTATTGCGATTAAAATACAAAGAACATGCACATCTAGAGCAACAAAAGAAGCAAAAAAGCGAGAATTTTAGCATATGCTAATTTTTTGAATCACTTTTGAATCCACGTTTCACGTATGTATGAAATAAAAATGTACACTAGAAGGTCGCCTCAGGCGGCGCAGCCGTCTCGTTCAAGATAAGGCACTAAAAATTCATTTGTTATGTGTGTTATGTTATTGTTTTATTTCCTGAGGTAATGCACGAAAATTCAAAAATCTTAACTATGGCGAAACACTCAATATTATTGGTAATTGATTTGTAACAAGGTGTTACTTATTCCTTATAAAAGAACCTCAAGTTAATCGTTACATGTGGCTTAATTTGCCAACCTTATCATCATCATCTAATATGATGCACACTTATATACTTTATATAATGTGTCAATAAATTATTTGTTCAGAATTCAGAAAGAAAACTAATACTAAATACTAACTATATATGTATAATGGATTGTTGTATATTGTGTAAATTATTGGTCTCATCTGTTTAAGCGATGCTTCTGTTCTTCTGTAAAGCGGAATATTGTTTGTTATATTTACATTTTTCTTTGTATTACGCGGCAGTTGAAACATTATGCGGTATTTGACTACAAAATTTCAATTGGAATCCGTTGTTCGACATATGTGTATTGTAATTGTTTGGTCAAGTCCTTAATTATCTCGTGGATTATCCACGAAAATACCATGTGCGGTATAGGAGTATTCCTACATAGCGCATTCGGGTTACTGCGGGCGGAGGTATATCAAGGATGCTAGTTTTCGAGCTTATGTTGTACTTAGTACTATTTGTAGGAATGCCCAATGTGTTGCAATTATTGTTGTTATCTTCGCTGTGATTTTTTTGAGGTAATGTACGAATACTCACATAAATTTGCTCAAGATAATTAAAAACATGGCCATTCAATTGATGCTTGTCAACCTTTCATCATATTGATGCACACATTTTATGTGTTAATAAATATTTAAAATATTTAAGTTTGTTTTTCGCTTCACACACAGTAACTTCTAAAAATGAATGCTGTTTTGAAACATATTCAAGCGTACAAGAATACGTTGCCACATAATTAATTCGCCTCCCTACAAAATGCGTACAAAATACGTCTCCTATACAAATTTGCATGCGGCGTGCTAGCTGATAAAAAGGCCGGATAATAGCCCTAAAATCACTACAAGCGTCTACGCGACGCTCCACTTCTTCTCCTTCTATGACGGCGCGGTCGAGCGGTCAATTTAGGCTGCTTTTCTGGAAAAATTTGAAGATATTACTAAGAGGAAAGGTGAGTTTTTGCTGTTCATAGAGTATTTCACTCCTGTTTCGGAAACGCGAAACTTCCCAAAATCGTGCTAGGACTCAAGTTGTTTTTTGAAATTTTGTTGTTTTTTGAAAAAAATGAAATCAACCATGATTAATGCATCTTGATTTAGAAATGGTTGGTGTTTGAAATTGGTGCACCATTGGCGTGCTTCGCCTTTTTCCTCGTCGTGGTAGGTTATTATGAACTAATGGGTTTGCTCAAATTTAGAAATTTATATCAGACAGACATGTGCTCCTACACCCAGCGCCTAACGTTTAATTTCCTACTCGAGATTAAGGGCGCGTTGACGTGCGAAAAAAAATCCATTTTCGGCCGTACAAGATGGCCGAAAAGGCATTTTTTGAAACACGAAACCTGAAAAAATTAATTTTTCATTTTCCCCAAGAATAAAATTGTTTTCCGATAAATTCTTTCCGGCCATCCTGTACGGCCGAAATGGATTTTTTTTTCTTGCTTTCTTTCGGTCAACTAGCGGCCAAATTTTGAAACGTATTTAGTACATCATGCATTCTATGACGTATGCAAATTAAAAAAAATTAGTCCAATGATCCTACGTTCTTTGGTGCGCCGCACAACGCGCACCCAGCGGCGCAAATTGGAGTTCTTGCGCAGCCAGCCGCACAGTTTGGAGTGCGGGCGCAGCCAGCCCCGCGTACCGCGCGCAGGGGGTCGTACCCAGCCGCGAAGATTGCAAGACACACGTCTGCATTCGTGGTGTCAGGGGGTGCTGGTCATCAAACGCTGCGCGCCCGGAGCCTACCGCGAGGGGCGCACCTGTCCAGCCGGTTAGGGTGGCGCCCGGCCAGCCGCGTAGAGGGACAAAATGCAATTGTCGTTCAGTAATCGGAATGCAGCGCCTGCCATACGTTTCAAAACTTGCCTTTGAAAAATATATAAAGTATAATAGGCTCCGAAACACGTATAATAGGCTCCGAAACCGAAAACGCCCGATGTACCGCCAGACTCATTCGTCGGCCAGCGATTAGTTGAGACAATGGAAAGTATTTTGGCGCCGTACAATGAGACATATCAGAGTGATGGATCACCGTGCAATCTGACAATCGGAACAGTGTGAGTTTCCCTCTCTGTCTATTATATATGCATACAACGCTAAACGCTAGACGCGACACCTTGGCGGGTGCGAAGACACTAGAAGGTCGCTACAGTCTAGTACAATGGTGAAGATTCTTCTGCGAGCAGCTACAGCAGGGCAGTCGCCCAGTTCGGTGTTTTTTCCCAGCACGCGATTTCTTATACCACTTGTTTTATTAGATTGCTATTGACGCCAGGCGACTTTTCAATATATGCAAAACATTTAGGTTGGGGGCAAGAATTTCGAAACCTGACGAGGTGCTTCAAACTTTAAACAACTATCGGCCTGGATATTTTACCTTCCGGAAGTATGACAACTGGGAGGTGGGTAGAAAAACGTTGTAAAAAAAAACTCCCATATGTTGGGCATAAAGGGTAAGTGTCAATAAATGAGGAACGATATTTTAATGTTATGTTGAACATATAGTAATCACTTAAAGGGAGAGGCCCACGAGAAAAAAGTTTTCCTCAATTTACTTGCACGGAGTGTCCGGAATTTCTGAAATATTACCGTGAAAACCGCATTTCTTTGCACCTAGAACTCGCAGAGTTATTCCCCGGCAAACAGTTCGGCCAGGTACCGTAGTCAGAATCACTTTTTGCGCTTTTACGGCATTACAGTATTAGAAACGCCTTTTTATTACCGTAGGAATGATCTTTATTCGTTTAACCATTATTATGAAGAGAAAGAAGGCTAATGGATGGATATAAACCGTGAAAACGTTTCGACTACGGTACCTGGTCGAACTGTTTGCCGGGGAATAATCCATGAGTTCTAGGCTTCAAATAATGCGGTTTTCATGGTAATATTTCTGAAACTCCGGACATTCTGTGCAAGTAAATTGAGTAAAACATTTTTCTCATGGGCCTCTCCCTTTAAAGTGAACAAACGGCCAGTTTTTCGTACGTGACACGTGCCTATATTCAGATTCATAACTCAGTCCAGTCATGCAGTAATTTCATACACGCATTGGAGTACAGCTCTGTGATACTCTTCAAAACTGGCCAGTATACTATACGCCTAAAATTTCTGGATAAAATAACAAGATAGTTCGCGCACCTGAATTCTATATCTTTTTTTAGAAAGCGGTCGACGTATGGTTTCATCCAAAGGACAAGGACGCCGGTGTATGCAATCTGTAAGAATTTTAGAATAACGTACAACATTTACGCTGCGAATGCCTTGCACAAAACTTCATTGGACACATAGGGAATGCTTATTCTAGGAAAATTTTCCACAGCAGGTCACAACATTGCTTCAAACGAAAATTAGAGTTAGAGTGGGAATGCAGTCGACCATCATATATTTCACAAACTACGTGGTTAAAGGAACTATGCAGGCAGTCAAAATGCGCAAAGTAAACTTCTTGACCAACCATAGCAGACATGTTACAAACATTCAAATTTGCAAAATGACATAAAAAGGCGACTGATTTTCGGTATTTTTCACACACACTCCTCATACACTTCGGTGGAAAGTTCAAATTTTTTCTTTCGTGATGAAAAATGCATGGCTACACCCGGTATGCGCAATGACTATGGAAACTGCCAGCTTAGAAAATCATCTTCAGCTCGGGAGAATTGCACAATTGTTCTGTCGTTTCCTGAATGTGCAACACAAGTTTTATTGATAATATTGTTTAACTTGAAAAAGGACATTCATATTTCCTTTAATGCTCATGTTAATCTCAAAGTAAATAGTAAATACTAATGTAATATAATGGAAAAATGTAAAAGTGATTCATTTGAAAATTGGCATTTAGGTACATGGTTGTTTCTTTCGATGATTTCAATTTGGCCACGGGCCAACTCGACTACACAATATATGAAAGGGAATACGGCGGACCCGCTCAGTTCAATTTGGAAAAAAACTATGCAGATAACCCTTATGAAGGAGCGCTGGTGGGTATATACTTATACGTTACACACTGGTGAAACTCGCGCCATCGCCGCCGCAAAACAAAGGTTCACGGCGCTACAGGTGTTATTGCAAATGCGTAGCCGCGTAAACGGGAAAATATTGCAAATTTGCATTGAAAAATTTGAAACACAGAGAAATCTCTTTTCTGTGTCTCCGCCTTTCCCATGCTAAAGGCACAGGCCCACGTATAACAAGTGTTCCCCAATTTTCTGAGATTAAAGGGTCAGGCCCATTTCAAATAACCCCTATTTTTGATGAATTCATCGGATTCTCCTTTTCAAATATAGTAGGCGGATTTTTTTCCACTTTTCAGTCGCTATATTCACGCAGTTTAGCAACTTACCATGGCCAGTCATACACAACAATCAATCGCAGTTGTCACGCCCATTCGCGCTGATTGGCCAATATCGCAATTACCACGCCCAATAGAGCATATTGCCCAATTAGAGCGGAGGGGCGTGACAAATGCGATATATACTTGTAGTTGGGTATGACTGGCCATGATAAATTGCCGAATCCTGCGTGAATTTTGCGCTTGAAAATTAGAAAAATGTCGTACCCTACTATATTTGACATGGAGAATCAGATGGAATCATCAAGAACAGGGGTCACTTGAAATGGGCCTGACCGTTTAAATCTCCCAGAGTACTCAAACGTGGCTGTGAAAACCGTTTTCAAAAATGTGGAAGATATTCCATATTCGCGAAAGAAGATCCACAGCTAGTTACAGTACTCAGCACACAAAAATAGCCAGACAGTTTTCTGGAGGTGCACCGAGTTGAAAACCAAGCTAATATGTCAATATTGATGAAATCAGTATTAAGAAGAATTTTACTATGCAACACATTGTATTTGAGACTCAGAAACGCATTTCCAAGCTCAACTGCGGTACATTTCTGAGGATCTTCTTTCGCGAATATCTTCCCCAATTGTGCATACTAATTGTAAGCAAAACGGGTTTCACAGCCACATTTGAGTAGTCTGGGAGATTTTCACAGAAAAATTGGGGAAAACTTTTTTTTACACGGGCCTGTGCCTTTAAAAAGTACTTTTTTTTCCGCGGGAGCGTTTACGCATTTCCGCGTTGCTCGCTTGAGATTGTATGCAATGTATGTTTATTTCAGATGCCCGAGTATGAAAAGTATATTTCTTATCAAACTCTATTCATCAACATTTTCCTGGTAAGTGTTTCTTTTCCTGCCAATACTGTTCGCGTATTGCTATTGTTTAGTTTTGCTGGCGTCATATGCAAGATGCCGCTTTATTGCTGCAACTTTAATGCAATACATTTATATAAATAATACCTCTATAATAATTTTCCGAATTTATAGCACATATAATAGATGTTGGAAACTAGAGATTTACACGCGGTGGTTATTTGAAAAATTAGACTGGTGGGCTTTTCTCTTAGGATGCATTGCATGGGTCAGCTGAAAGCTTGTTAGGAGGCACAAAATCGGATGGCGTAAATGCTAACGGATCTCGCTACTTGTTTGATCCTCTCGTCATGCCCATGCCCGCCACGGATCTTAATATACCGACTTTGAAGGTAATTCGAATATAAGTGCATGTAAGCTAGTGTTAGTGAAGCGTATCCCATACACAGGTAACGTACATCAAGCAAATAAGGTTTGGTTTTCAAGGCCTTTCATCATCAGCTAGAAGCTTGGATAAGCTAGAAAAGCGAGATGAGTTAAAGGGATAGGTTCACTAGGATTTGCACCTTTTGGTATAATTTGTATTTGATAGTATGGCCGAAAACCTTCACACTACAAAACTTACATTAAATTAACATTGCTTCCCCGAGGCAGGAGAGAATGCTAGGTTACGTCGAATTGAAAAAATAACTGGGGTACCGCAGTCGCAGCAAGTGGGAAATAACGTGACAGGGTTAGAGGTATGATAAAGATATGAGATACATGACTCTCCTAATTGCATCGATATCTCAACTTTGTGCATTTAGGAGTATGGCTATAAAATTTCCCATTTACTGCTTTTGCCCGCGTTGATGCGTTCTGTTTCACTTATTGCTACGGAGCAGGAGATGGGACATAGGGTATGATTTTCCGCCGACAATATTCGGCCGGTTTTTAAAACGCATCATAGGCAACTGAGTTCTTCTCGCGTGTTTTGCTGAACGTACTGTAAGTTGAATTTAACTCGAGCTGCATAAGAATGTTTGTGTGCTCTAAGTGATCAAAAAATGGCTGGTATTTCGTTTTATTAATCCAAGGCAAAAAAAAACATGACAGTTCTTTCTGTGCACCTCAGCGTCTAACTACGGGAGAGAGAGCAGATAGAGGGAGAGTAGAAGTAGGAGAGAGAGAGAGAGAGAGGACGAAATAAAAAATGTGGCTAACGATCAAATTTTTCTAGGACTTGCTCAACGTAATGGGAATGAGTAATAGCTTGTTTCTCACATCACACATTCTTATTTTGATGTTCAAGTTGCTTCTAACCCTAGTTCCAATGCTCGTTTGCTTTATCATATACGTACACCAGGCAAGTTATCTTTAAATATTCATTCCATTTTCCTTTCTTAATAATAATAATCGGTTGTTACATGAGAGGCGCACAACACTGTTCAACGAGACAACGCCAAAGACAAATAGTAGCCAATAGTAATCGTAGTCAAATAGTAGTTAATAAATAGTAGTCGTACGGTGCGGCGTAGATTACTAGCCTACTGGCCACCTATCAATGTGAATATCGAATACTGTGAGTTCCGTATGAAACCGTTTAAATTTACACACGTGATCCCGAGTTCCCGAGTATGGAATGGACAGTAGCTATTACGTATCCGTAGTTGTATCGTAGTTATTGCAAACTCTAGAATATAAAGCTGTTATTCCTCATAAACGATAGCTAGTTGTAAGCTGACCAATGACTAAGAGAACAGGTTTGTGGCTTGGGTAGCTGGGAAGGTGCTTCGAAGCTAACCGTAGTCAGGGAGCCGAAGCTTTGTATGTAAATTGTTACAGTTAGAGAGTGCACATAGAAAGATACGTACGCTGCGCACCACACATTGCATAATCCCCAAATTATCCTGAAGATATTCACAACAAATTGCCTTGAAATACACGTAGATCAGCAGGGCATAATGTACTGCCCATTTGTTGCACTTACACTTTTATTTGCAGCATGTAGGCGCACTTTTGATTTTCCTGCTTGGCATTGTATATTGCGTAAACGTTCTACTATTGGCCGGAATTTTGGCTGTTTTGTCGTCTAGTGGAAAGACTTCTTTCAACGGTATTTTGTCGTTGCATATGTTTCATATTCTTTTCTGAATAAGTGAGATTTTTTTATTTTGTAAGGACTGCGCACATTTGATTTGAAGCGGTTACTTGCTAGCGAATTAGCTATATACTAGCTTGCAGCTACATCACAAATCCTGCCGTGTGTGAAGCATTATTGTTGTGCTATTGTTGCGCACCCTGACTCCCACATATGCACAGAATAATATCACACTGCACGAATTGTAACATAATACAAATACAGTATATTCATGCAGTACAATACTGTACAATACAGTATAATACAGTGCAATACAATATTGCAACATAACACAATGTGTTTTAGTATAATACCATATCCTTTAGTCACTTTCATCGTATATTTGCTACTTTACTACATACACGCTAAAAGTGTAAGTGTCGGAAAAATTGGACAATTCTTCACAGCGCTCAATTTGAATTCCGCCTTTCCATCGGCCATCGATATTGCGCTGGATTTCTATCATAGGAGTAAGTGTTGTTCGTACTGATTGATGAAATTACCTTCCACAATTTGATGGTATGCGCTGCCATGCTGCGATACATCAGGAAATATGAGTCATAAATTATGTTGGAAAGCATCAGGAAAAAAGCGTCAAGAAAAAGCGAATTGGAAGAGATCAATTTGGGCGAGTTTTTCATAACCAAGGTTAGCTCCCTCTCCTGTGGTTCGATGACTCGAAATCAATTGCGATTTTTTTTTAGAGAAGCACCTCGGTTTTGGAAACATGTTTGACAATAAGAACACTACGCGTTCATTTGGAATTCAATTTGTAATGCTATTTGTTGATATGTTTTGGATGTACGGTCTGATGCGAGGGTTAGACAGGCTGAGACAGGACTTCAACATTGACAATCTGTTTTTCTGGAGGGTGGGTGCTTTTGAATCCGTCGTTCTCTGAATAAAGACACAGATAAAAAAGAGCACTCAGTTATATCAATCGAAATCCGCAGAAACGGGGCAGGGGGTCTTGCAGGGCAAGGTAGCATGGCCTGCTTTAAGCTACGCCTCCCGGTGACCAATATGCTCGGGCAGTTTTACCTCCGCATAGTTTTACCCAGCTAGCAACTTTTACACCTTTGGTAGGATGAGGGGTTCGGGTCTGGAAACGAACCAGTGACCGGTGCCGTGAGCAAGGGCCTTGTCACCCAACAACGCGGTCCCCCTTCTCTGAATAACTCCGCAAATACTGGCGCGCAAACTAAAAAAAAAAGACATTCTATCAGTTCAAGAATGCCAATGCTGTATCACCTCAAATCGGGCGGATCATAGCAAACTGTATACAATTGGACTGCAAATTGGACTGCAAATAGTCTTATACAAGAAAACGTTCTTTCCAGAGTAAGCACGTCGAAGCCGATTATGAACTAAAACTCGACGGATTGAGTGATAACCACGAAAAGGATTCGACTCGAGAACAAGCTCCAGCAGACATTAAAATGGAAAATGTTGTCAAGGTTTCAAGATTTTTCTCTAAAAATCACCGTATTAGTATTAGCAGTCCAAAAGCACTTTATTTTATTAGCATTTGAAAAATAGAACACGCTTTTGTTAAAGGGAAAGACAAACTAAATGTTATCCACATTCACCACGGGAGACTTTTTCCGACGAGCTCCTCTCTGTGTCAATCCGCTCTCGTTGGCTGCTCTGTCGGTGTCTGCAGTACTTTTATCGTAAGGAGGCAACTGTGTTACATACGGAAATTAAGTTATTTAATAGGAATAAATTGACACAACTATGGTATACATATACAAGAGTTCGTAGGAAAAAATTTCCCAGGAAAATCTGGATAAAATTTAATTTGTATATATTGTAAAAAAAACTTAATGTTAAAATCGTAAATATAATCTAAGAAATCTTACATATAGGCTTACTTTGATAGGACTGTCCGTTTAAAGGGATGGGTTCACTACAAAATCACCTTGTTTTTATGCTTTAGTTTGATTGTACAAAGGAAAACTTAAACAAAGAGCACAAAAATATTCCTTGAATTATTCCCTAGGGAAGATATTAGGTAAAAAAGGTGAGTATTGATCGATTTCCGAAAAGTACCAAGATAACTAAGGAAGTAAGAGATCTGGCTGAAACACACTGTTTTGACAAATAACTGTATCTTCATAGTTTATTTCACTTTTCCTTTGTACAATCAAACTAACACCTAACGCATAAAAACAAGGTGATTGTGTGAACCCATCCCTTTAAATGGAAGCAAATGTCGTATAAAATTTGTAGTAAATGCCAGAAAGTAAGCAATTCTTTTAGCGAATAATAGCAAGAATATGCAGCGTGGCTTGTAGCAACTGCTTTTATTGATATACCTTTGTGTGTTATACTTCCTGTAAACACGCAGCGCGACCACTTACAAATTTTTAGATCTACAAAAACGGGCACCTTGCAGTGCGAAAATTGGATCTCACAGCACGTAGAAATCAGGTAAAGTCCATCACGACTAAATTATTAGAAATGAAATAAACGTACGGGGCATGTCGACATAAGCATTCCTAAAACAAGTACGTAAACGAATCAGTAAAGAATCAGTAACTACATCGTGCAGCACTTAAGAAGTAAAACAAATATTGATATCCCCGTGAACCGATTGAATAAATGGTTCCATAACAAATATGAATAAGTGATACGTAGTACTGGGCAATTTTTGCAGATCACTGCCCTTTTGGGACAAAACGTAGCCATAAAATCCACGGCCTTATGCTTGGGATTTTAGGAGTACCTATTATGATTTTGATAGCTGTCTAGCATTACAATAACTGTAATAATTGAATCAATTGTACTTCTCGCAGGTCACTGCCCTTTTGGGACATAACGGCGCTGGAAAATCGACAGCCTTCAATATGATATCTGGATCGATATTTCCGACCTCTGGTTCGGTCTATGTGAATGATGAAGAACCGATCGGATATTGCCCCCAACATAATGTGATATATGACGACCTTACCGTTGCCGAGCACTTGTGGCTTTTTGCGAAGTTGAAAGGGTTTGTGCTTATGAGTTGCAGCGCAAATTCCTGAAAATATAGATAGATGTATGTGTATATAAAAATTTCTCACATGAATGGAATAATAGAAAGAAAATAGTGAAAGTACGTGAAAGTACAAATTGGAGTGCGGGCGTAGCCAGCCGCGTTCCGCGCAGAGGGGCCCCGGCCAAACTACGCGGCCAACTACCCAGCCAACCGCGCACCCAGCCGCGCAATTTCGACTATATCCGCTTCACCACCCAATGTTTCTTTTCGATTATTCGACGTGCGCTTTATTATTAGACGGCCAGCCGCGTAGGGGGGCACCGGCCAGCCGCGTAGGGGGGCACCGGCCAGCCGCGTAGGGGGGCAAAAAGAAGGGGCGAGCGCCCCTGGCTGGGGGTGCGCTGCACGGTTGGAGACCAGAGTATATAGATAATTTAACAGGGATGTAAATTGTACTGTTAGAATACTAGTTGACTAAAATGTGCGCTAGACAACGAGTTGTAAACAGCAGCAGATGTTTTGCCATAGAAAAAAGCGACATTGAGAGGCGGCCCTGTCTAGACGCTCAGGTCACGATCGATAATAGGCACAACCCCCCCCCCCCCCCCAGCAGTGAGCCAACTACAAGCCATCCATCCTACTGGGTCATTGTATAACACCCAACCACAGATTGAATTTGTAGAAACATTGTTCTAGTTCCCAAGATGCTGAAGAACAAGTTGATAAAATGGTGGCAGATTTGAACCTGGAGGAAAAGCGAAAAGTTGTGCGTTATAGGGCGCCTTGCATTTTTAAATGGTAGCAGACATTAGGGAAAATAACGTAAGAGATGTAGGACGGAAATTAAAGTACAACGTATAGTTAGTCAGAAACTTCATGATTTGTTTAGTAATCATCACGAAACACGTTTATCGACGTAAGAGTTTATCATGGGGAATAATGTGCGTTGCTTTATTTCATGCATACCTTTCAGCAAGCTAGTCGACTTTCCGGTGGCCAAAAGCGAAAACTGTGTTTGGGAATGACACTAATTGGCAATCCGAGGGTAAGTCACCGAGTCGTGATCGAGACATTTTTATATGATTCACCACGAATTCCGAGAAATTCCCTGTTAAGTTCACGCTACTGCTGGGAGGCAAATGACTACGCTATAAAGCATTATTTTACGTCTGATAAAGTGTATTAACATTTTAGGTTGTGCTTCTCGATGAACCCACAGCTGGCATGGACGTTGAAGCACGTGATTCCGTTACTGCGCTATTAGAAAAGTATAAGGCGGACAGGCAAGTTGCTATTTGTGATGTTAATTTTGGTTTTTCTTGCTAGTTACTACGCTCTCGGGCGGGCAGCGCCAGAACGCGTAACTTTTTGTTACGAGAAATTGGAGACTCAGAAAAGAGGGCACCATTTCCGCGATGTGCCCCTGACGACCAGAGCAAATTAGTTGAAACGCTTTGCAAATTTAGGACCATCTTGATCACGACCCATTACTTGGATGAAGCGGAGGAAATGGGCGATTGGGTGTATATCATGTTTGACGGTGTGGTCCTCACCAGTGGTTCTGTGGACTATTTGATTCAGAGGTAAAGAATGTACTGAAGTGCACGAAAGAAGGAGAATCCATCGATAGAAGAGGAAATACATCAACTTCAAACCAACTGCCCGGGCAAAGTTTTCAAACCAAATGCCCGGGCAAAGTTTTTATCGAATTATAAAGTTCCGTACTGGTGCATGCGGTTAGCAGTGAGCAAGATAAGTTTCAAGTACATATTTATTAAAGGTATGGAAGCGGAACAGTGTTGAAATTCCTGGCAGGTGAAGGAAAGAACATCAATGACCTTTCGGAGCAACTATCCATCGTACGTAATTCCCATCCTTGTTTCAATGCATGACAGATAATATTTTTTTGTATTAATTTCTTTTAGATGGCAAAAGACACACTGGGCATTGAAACCAAAGGAAAGGTTTTCGAAGGACAGGCAAGAATTTTATTTTTGTTTTTAAGGTTTTCAGAAAGTACATACTTAGTTATCCTTATCCAATTTCTGAAGGATTCGAAGTTCGAAACGACAGGGGCAAACTACTGCATTCTACCGAAAAAAAATGTGTCATTATATATTGTAATTACCATCTTGCGCGGTACTATTGATGTCGGCGTCTTTCCATCAAACATCACGAGCTATTGTTTAGTTGGAGATTTCTGTCCCAAATGACTCGGACTTCAGCGGATGGCACGAACGATTCGTCAAATTTCTACGAGTGGGTTGCTTTGAAACTTTGAAGTTCAGGTGTATCGCCTGACCGTATTCTAGTAAGTGCAAAACAAGACCGACTATATTATGTTTTTTTTATAGGAAACCTTGACATGACATAGTATTGAGTACGATAAACGAAACTGATAAAACTAATTTAAGTCTATTGAATCGAGCAAAGAAAAGCTGGGCTATCAGACATTTGGAATTGAGAGAAACTCCTTGGAGAGTGTTTTCTTTAGGTTGGCTTCCTTTTCCACTTTAATTTATTGTTATTCCTTTTCCTTGTCATATGCGTACTACTACTGTAAAGAGGAAATGCGTACAAGAGTGTACAAGTTTCAGGGTGGTACACGTTTTGTAGTACAAGGTTTCAGGGTCGGCGAACTGGCTGATGAGATGACTGGCAAAAAGAAGCATGAAATTCAGTACGATGCAATCGTCGATGAGCGCCACTCCAAGTGAGACACAAGGCTTACTGTTTGCAAATATATGTAAATACATATATATTATAAGATGATAACGTTTATTGCCAAAAGACAGCCACGCGATGAGGGAGGCAGGAGCGCCGGCTCCGACGTCATTTAACATCATTGGCACTTGGCACTCGTCACTTACTGTCAGAGCCTTCGTGTATCAATTCATAATCTTTATAAACCCTGTTTGAAGGGTCTCTTATAGGAAGGAGCACATCCCTGCAATATATAATACATTTTTTATGCTAACTTCAGCAATAATAACTTCAGGATGTCGCGTCCCTTCTTTGGTCTCTTGGCCCTGTTGGCGAAACGGTTTCTGTACTCGGCAAATAACATATTTCCCTTCCTGTTCTACATACCAGTACCAATCGTTGTTGTCTTCCTTTTGATCCAGTACTTTGGAAAGCCTCCGGTTGCTGGAAGTAAGTCCCGCTTGTAATTTCATCTAGACGCTCTATAGTGATTCCTTGAAACTATAGGTTCCCTTGACGCCAATCCCTAGTCTATTAGTTTCTCATTTCTACAGGTCGATTTAATTTTCAGCACGATTGTTGTCTGCAAGCAATCTGGGCGATATGAAGTTCATCAGGACAGATGGAGCTGGCGCTTTAATATCGGATGTTCACTTGGATAACTACTTGAAAGATATTGACCGGTACAAGAACGTATGTAAATTTGTATTTGCTTTTAGCTAACGGCCGGTTTTGAAGCGCGTGAGAATGCAGTCCTTGGAAATGTCCTTCAAAAACCGATCGCTAGTCCGCAGTAAATAATTACTGACGGAAGTTTGTCATCCACTCTCCACTCTATGTCCTTTTAGCTCGTAAGAAAGAGTTCTGTCAAGGAGTACAGCGACCATGTAAAGAAGTACGTTGACAGACCCCCTCTTGGAGTCGGTGCGTGATATACTTTTTGTTTCTGGCTGTGTAATATGTCTTGGGGCTTGGCCAGAATTGATCGTCCATGATTCCCTCGTCGGGTGGTGATGCAAGCTTGTCACGTGCCAAACGCGAACGACGAACTCTTGTCACGTGCCAAACGCGAACGACGAACTCGCTAAACATTGTACCACAACGTCCGATCGACGCCTTAGAATTAGAAACACCCCGCTAGTTATTATGCTTATCTCTGCGAGCATAAAGAGCCGAGTCAATCTAACACTTCAGTCTGTAACAGTAACAGTTTTATTTTATTTCACGCTCTGGTGTGTGCAAGTCCACTCTTTTTTACCCAAATCTATTTATCACTGACAGATGAACAACATATATTTAGGAATCGTTTTCAATAATAATACTGCCTATGGAGTGTACAACGGTAATGCTTTCCACACCAAGCCGACCGTGGTCAATCTTCTGGCTAATCTGCACCTCAGAAAATGTGAGGTTTTAAATAGTTTTTGATCAGACTTTTCCGACAATTTCCAGTTACCCCATAAAATACCGTGGGCGTTTGTCGAAGTCTTATGCGCAACACATTTCTAATGGCTGAACGAGTGTTGCCCCTGCAGGTGGTAAATGAGACGTTTTTGAACACATGGAGTACACCAGCATTCTTATGCAGCTTTTGCAAATGGGCATAATTTAGAATAAAAAATCGAGCTAATCGAGGAAATTAGAATAAATGCTTAAGTATCCAGTTGTCCACAATGCGCTTTTGCTCTAAAGCGAAATACCGGCCGGTTTTTGAAACACATGGCGTACCCCACTATTATTTTGTAGCTTATCCAATGAGCGTAAATTATAAGACGAAATCGAACTAAATTCGAGAACAAGGAAAAGGGGGTACACTGAGATTCTATAACGCGTTGTCTACTGCACTTAGCATGCATCTTTCATCTCAGCATGCATCTAGCATGCATTTATTTGTCTCGTTCATCTGTTTCTTTGCTGTGTACAGCGTTGCGACCGCACCGCGGCCGTCGGCAGACATTAATACAGATTGCCCACGAGAAGAAAATTCCATATTGAAGTGATTTTTTGGGACTTCACAACAATTTTTTTAATTAGAAGTTTTTGTTTATTTTGGTTTCACTTTCCTTACTTTCAACACCTAAGCACTCAAGCTTTTTTTGAAGCCCAACATGCAAAACCGCGTTGACATTTCCTTTAAAGGGATGGGTTCACTAGAAAATCACCTTGTTTTTATGCTTTAGTTTGATTGTACAAAGGTTGAACGATGAAAACTACAGTTTATTTTGCTCAAAACTGTGTTTCAGCCATATCTCTTAGCTTCCCTGGTTTATCTTGTAGTACTATTTTATCGGAAGGTCGATCAATACTCACCTTTTTTACCTAATATCTTCCTTAGGAAATAATTCAAAAAATATTTTTTATGCTCTTTGTTTAAGTTTGCCTGTGTACAATCGAACGAAAGCATAAAAATAAGGTGATTTTCTAGTGAACCCATACCTTTAAAGGGCATGTCAAGGCGCACAATACAGTGGCGCACAATAGGCTCGAAAGGCGCACAATACAGTGTACCGACAAAAATGGCGGAATCATAAAGTCATAAACGTCGTAGTCAGGGCGGAGTCATAAACGTGAACAAAACTTCATTTGGAACAACACATAGGGATCGCGCCGCAGTCAGGATGCGTCGCGTCAACTGTTCAAACCCCGCTGCTTCACGAAATCCAAAAAATTGAGCATGTAGAAAACGAAATCCCATTTGAAATTGTTTTTCTTCTTATCGATGTTTATTTTTGTTTTCACTTTCATTACCTACAAAACCTTTTTTTTTGAGCCTAACGTGCAACACCGGGTTGACATTCCCTTTAAGTTGGCAACATCACCGATTTTTATAATTTTAACTCTCCTTAGTTTAATGTGCTGAAAAAGAAAATCGAAAAATTAGCTGGTAAACTTTAGGGGGAAAAAGTTATGAGCCCTCAAACACACATGCCTGAAATCTCAAAACATGGATTTCAAAGCAATTTTGTATTTATTTTGTTTGGGTCTAATATTTCAACCTACACAAACCATTTAGCCTCTAAGTACGCTTAGTCTAAAAAAAATAAAAAATTGCTTTGAAAAAAATGTTTTGAGATGTGAAACATGTGTCTGATAGAGTATTTATGTCGCACTTTCGCAGACGAAAGTACGCGAAAGTGCCATCCATCTCGAAAATTATTTGGGTGCTTTCCTTAAGACGAAAGTGGGACACAGTAAGCCCGAAAGTGCTGCGTTTCGTGCAGGGATTATTTTAATTTAAAGGTGTATTGAGCGGGATATTTTTTCATCATAGTGGTTCCGGATTTTTTGCGGCGAATTTAAATTGGCGCTCAATACACCTTTAAATTAAAATATTCCTTGCACAAACGCGGCACTTTCGGTCTTACTGTGTCCCACTTTCGTCTTAAGGAAAGCACCCAAACATTTTTCGAGATGGATGGCACTTTCGCGTACGTTCGCCTGCGAAAGTGCGACATAAATACTCTATGAGTGAGGGCTCATAACGTTTTTCTCCCTAACGTTTAGCAGCTAATTTTTTGATTTTCTTTTTCAGCACATTAAACTCTATCTAGTTTGTAAAACTTATCAAAAAGCGGTGCTGATGCCAACTTAACGTTCCTGGTAAGATCATGAGCTCCTCACGACGCCTTACAGAAAAATTGCGGGCACTCTTTCTCGACGAATTCTCGAATTCTCGATCAATGAATGAAAGGCACAAAACAAAATTTTATTCACAACAGACTCTCATTTGTTCATGAAAAATGGAGTTTGCGTGCAAGCAATGCAGCAAACGCTTCTATTCACGTGCTATTCCCCTTTAAGATTTGTCGGACAGTGGGAAGGCATCGGAAAAATCGGGCGCAATCACGGAACACATAAAAACCGTCGTTACCGGAGAACAAAAAAAAGGTTCAAAGCTCAGCGCGGTAAGAACACTTTTTAAAGGGTCAGGCCCATTTCAAATGACCCCTATTTTTGATGATTCCATCTGATTCTTCATGTCATATATAGTAGGATACGATATTTTTCTAATTTTCAAGCGCAAAATTCACGCAGTATTCGGCAATTTACCATTGCCAGTCATACCCAACTATTTATCGCAGTTGTCACGCCCCTTCGCGCTAATTGGGCAATATGCTCTATTGGGCGTGGCAATTGCGATATTGGCCAATCAGCGCGAAGGGGCGTACAAACTGCGATAAATAGTTGGGTATGACTGCCCACGGTAAATTGCCGAATAGTGTGTGAATTTTGCGCTTCAAAATTAGAAAAAAATTCAGCCTACTATATTTGAAACGGAGAATCCGATGGAGTCATCAAAAATAGGGGTCATTTGAAATGGGCGTGACAACTGCGATAAATAGTTGGGTATGACTGGCAATGGTAAATTGCCGAATACTGCGTGAATTTTGCGCTTGAAAAATAGAAAAATATCGTATCCTACTATATATGACATGAAGAATCAGATGGAATCATCAAAAATAGGGATCATTTGAAATGGGCCTGACCCTTTAAATTAGCCGTTCAAATTAGAAGCAATTCAATGTATTGCTAGGACAATTATTGGAAGATGTGAGAAAGATGCAAGTACCGACGTTGCTCAAAAGTAAAGAGCAGACTATTTAATTTCATCTAAAGTTTTTCGCTTCCTTGATGTTAGAGAAACAACTAAAGACATCTCATATCAGGATGTTTATCAACATAAGGACGTGCAACGGGTTTTCTTATTCAGATGAGCACTTTCGTAATAGCGCTTCCATTTCTGTTAATATTTCCGACACTTGTCTGCATTAGTTTCATTGTCGATGAGCGCAGATGCAAATTCGACCATTTGGTGGGTTTCTTGATTTATGTGTTATACAAAAAATACTGAATGGGTTTTCACGCACTGCTCGGCTCAATTTTGATCTTGCTGAGGCTAGGGCATTAAAGTAAACTTTCGCTAGCTTTGTTTTGTACCTTACATTTAGTTGAACTTTGCATCGCCGTGCTTCTTTGTTTAAATGCACCCTCGTACGGCATTAGCAACATTCAGCTTATCCAACAAAATCAAAAAGAGAAGCTTGTCTTTTCACTTTTTTTTTGCATCATTCATTCACAATTGATTCTCATGTAGTCCTGTGCCGACCTTTTCACCCGCCATTTTTCAGCAAAGCCTCACTCCCATTTCGAAGGCTCTTTTTTGGTTTGCCCACTATGTGTATGACTTTTTTTGGTACATGTTTGTGGTCGCCGGACTTATCTTTCTACTGTGGGAAATCTTCCGTGGACATGTTGTCATGTAAGGATGAAATCTTTGAGCTCACAGAATTGTACTTGTTTTAAAGCGACGGACCTGTGTTTGAAACGCATCGTGGAACGCTGAATTTTCATGAAACATATGTACCTGAAGCACAAATTAGAGTAAAAAATGGACGCCAGTTTGACTGCGATTAGAATGACTGCGTGTGAATGCAGTTGTCCACGTGCGTTTTAAACACGAGTCGGCGTTTCCGTTTTGAGAAACATCATGTTGAATCTTGTTGGGATGTGCAACGCTTCAGCGCGATCTGCGATCTGCACGATCTGCAACGCATTATGTCTCACAACAACATAAGCACGTCTCTCAGATGTCTCAGATGTCATATCTCTCAGATGTTGTTCGAAACATAGTTTAAACGGTCAGGCCCATTTAAGTGACCTTATTTTTAATGACTCCATCTGATTCCCCATGTCAAATATAGCAGGATACGATATTTTTCTAGTTTTCAGTCCCAAAATTCACGCAATATTCAGCAATATACCATAGCCAGTCGTACCCAACTAACTAACGCAGTTGTCACGCCCCTTCGCGCTAATTGGCCAATCAGCGCTACGGGGCGTGCCAACTGCGATCGATAGTTGGGTATGATCGGCCATGGTAAATTGCTGAAAAGTATGAAAATTAGAAAAATATTGCGTCCTACTATATTTGACATGGAGAATCAGATGGAATCATCAAAAGTATGGGTCATTTGAAATGGGCTTGGCCCTTAATAAATGTCATGTAAGTTGCCACCTGGCCACGTATGCTTTAGTATGATTGCACAAAAATAAACTTTGACAAAGAGCATAAAAATGTATTTTGACTTATTAAATTAATACCTTAGATATTAGTGAAGATAAAGGTAAATAAGAAGGGTATTGATCGCACTTCAAAAGTGCCATCAGTTAAACTAATAAGAAAAAAAAAGAGAATTGGCTGTAACACACTGTTTTGAGCAAAAGAAATAGTTCATCGCTTAAAGCAGTGGAAAATGGTGTATTTCTGCGTTCAGCTTTTTATATATTCCTAATTTTCTCGTCTTGAACTAAATCATATGACAACGATGTGGCTTCAATACCGCTTTGCTGGCCCTATCGTTTCGCTTCATGTCATGTCATGCAGTTTTTTAGAGTTCTCGTGTCATGCGCTTTACTATTTGTCTTTACTGCAACATTTATCTACACGATCACGGTGCTCATCAAAGCAAATTCCAATGTAGGTTACGAAAAATAACCTTGTTATATAATAGTATACGAATAAGGAAAGTTGTAAATTTGTTAAAAAAAGAAGAGAAGTAGAGTATAACAATATGCTACATGTTTTGACCACATCCCTTTAACTTTCAGGCAGAAGCTATGGTCTTGATTATTCTACTCATCTCTTACTTTGTAGCCTTGATATGCGACATGACTTTGAAAGGAACTTCGCCGATCCGCGTAGCGTTAGTTGGCGTGAGTTTCGAGCCCTAGTATTTGGTCCCTAGTAAGCACTTTGGCGTCGTAAAGCGAGGCTTAGGGTTTCCTTTGGTTGACGTCTTATTGAACTGTTGACCAATGAATCGTTATTATTATACACGTCTTTGCAAGAGAACTGAACGCCGCACTGGTCCACTTTCCAGCCCTCCAGGTTTTTTTTATTTCAGTAAGTAGAAAATATATGATGAAATAATCTACCGAACGTGATTATTTCAGAATCTTACACAGTTCATTTCTCCAATGTACTCCGTGAACACAATAATGAGCGTACTTGTTGAAAAGGCTTCCGCTTCGGACGCCAAAGGCTCTGATTTCTCTATGAGTCCTAACGGTTGGTTTTTTTTGCGCACACTTTTTTTTAGAATTTGTTTTAGAATTTTTTTAGAAAGATACAAAAACGTGTCAAATATATTTTGCTAACCAACAACACTTTTTTAGCTTTTACCTACCGCGAAAATTTGTGATTGTTTTTCAATATTGAAATATATTGAATGCACACAAATATCTACCAAGATGTACCAGTTAAAGTAGGCCTGCGTCAAAAAAAATTCTTTAAACCCGTATAACGTCCAGTTTTCAAAGTATGGCAGACGTTGTATTCCGATTTTGAGTATGCAAATTACTGCACGACTACTGCAAGATTATGAGACTGTTTATATTAATCTGCATACACCGTGCATGCCCAAATACTTTTCAAAAACCGGCCATTATTTCGCATTAATTTCAGGTTGGCCACTAATGCTCATGTCTGTCGACATTGTGATATGCTTCGCGATCTTTGTCTTCATCAGATGGTCGTTCTGGAGAAAAATGAAAATCAATTCGGCCAGGAACGCTACTGATGCTGATGACGAAGTGAATTACCTTTTTATTCATAATACCCAAATCTATTCCCAAATTTATCTAATAAGGTACTCTCTAATTGATTTCTTGGGGTTTGATTGAGTACGACATATGCATTATTCGAAGCATTATCTATATTATATGTTGTCTGAACTTGTGAGGCTCTCTTTCTACAATATCTTAAACGAGACGCATGTAGGAAAAATCGACGCAGACAACGACAAACGAAGATGTGAAAGCAGAACAACAAAGGCTACTAGCTTCGACATTCACTGAAGAAACGAAGACGAGGGTAAGCAGCCGGGATATGGCCAACTTTGCCCAGCGCGTGTTTCCCTCGTTTAGAGCTCGCTGCGCATCTCGCGCATGCGATAGGCTTATCCAAATTCTAATTTTTTTGACGCAACATTTTGAGAGAAACTGGCCAAAGCAGGGCGATCTCAACCTGTTTCATTGGGATATTTCGCATTCCACATTACATCGGATAGAAGCATCGATCCAACTCCACGCTTGCCCAATGTCTATTAGCATGCCACATGTGTTCGCGATTGCTTGAAAGTAAGAACCTAATAACGGTTTCCAGTGATCCCGACTCCCGTCTACTATGTAAAGTAAAAAAGTAATAGAAAGTAATAAAATAGTAAAATCCCAAACCTTCCCAAAATAATTTCCTTCGCAAAACAATTTCCAATTTAGGCCACGGAACAAACTGATAGTGATTTCTCTCACAAGGTTATTCTTATAATTTATTCTTGATCTTATATGATTTATTTCATTGACGAAACACGAAATTAAATGGTCCGGGTCATTGCAAATCGTTATTTGGTTCTTATTTTTACTTCCTGAATCGACAGCCGTGTATTCGAGATATGTTAGATATGTAATACTTTGCGGAAAGCAAGAATACTCTTGCGGAAAGCAAGAGTACTGATGACTGCGTTTTACGACACTAAAACGCTTCCTACAGTCGGAGAAGAGCCCGTTAGGGCTCTTCAGCCGGCTCTTCTTTCTTCTTTCGTAAAACGTAACAAATAAAAACAAAACAATTAATTTGAAATTTCTCTGACAATGTCAATATGGTAACTCCAATTTAGACCTCGGAGAACACCGAGGCTGGTGATTTCGTCCTGAAGGTATTTATTTATTTACAATTTATTTATTGCATTTTTTTCGATCAGTGCTTCTTAGTTTTAACATTATTCGCTTTGTGTATCAGGGGAAAAACTTATGATCACTGGTTATCTGAAAAAAAGCATCGTGATGTGCCTGATCGTCAAAATAAACGTGGAGTGATCACATATGTACATATCCGATTTCTTGAATGATTTCTTTCCCAAAAATAATCGGACACATTCAATACAAATTGGATTCTCATTGAATATGTTTCAAAAATAAGTCAAGCAACCCCAAAATAAGTTACAGTATTCCAATAAATACTATTATCAGGTCGTCAACGTCTCAAAAACATTCCCAAACATAAAGGCGGTTCGCGGAGTGACGTTTGGAATCAAGCGAGGAGAATGCTTTGGACTTCTGGGTGAGAAAAAGTTACTGGTTTACGAGCAAACAGATTTTTTGGGACTATTTTAATTTGATGCATACTCTTATATTCGTCGTACTCAATTTTTTTTTAGTAATAAGAACAAAGAATCTAAGAAGAAAGAAAAAATAGAGATCGAAGAATATGTACAAGGCTATGTAGTAAAGTAGGAATAATAAATAGATAGAGTTAGATAAATTTAGATAATTTAGATAATCTCACGATGGTTTGTTTGTTATACAAAAGTATATGCCAAGTGACGGATCTGTGCATTCTAGCGTCTAGCTGAACTAGCACTGATTTTTGCTCGTCTAGTTTGAAATACTACCCTTCAGAAAATTCGAAAATACTATTCCCTTAGGTGCAAGCGGTGCTGGCAAAACCACCTGCTTTGACATCATTACGGAACTCTGTGCTCCCACGACAGGATACGTTTACATGGAAAAGGATTCGGAAACAGGAGTGGTGAGGTTTCAAGCATGATTCAAAATGTTGGGCTCCTAAGGAAAGTGTCCATACCCCTTTAAAGCGAAATACCGGCCGGTTTTTGAAACGCATCTCAAGTACTTGCATTCCTATGCATTTATGCAGCGCGGGATCTAATTGGGAGTAATGAAAAAGAGTGTAATTGTAGTAGAAAGAGTGTATGAGAATTAGAGATATGAGACTCAAACTTACCAGCTCGGATGAGTAAGGTTAGGTTCTGTTCAGAACAAGAATCTCAGGTTCACCTAACCATCCAACCATAAACAAAAGTGTGTACATATAAAACATAAATACAACCACATAAAATATTGCAGAGGGAATCATCAAATGGAAAACAGCATATAAGGTTAATATTTACTAAAAGATAAACACATGCAAACAAGAAATAAAGCAATAAACAACAGTGATAACAATCAAGACAAGTAGCATGATGAGAAGTGGGATCCTTGAAGATATGATGATATTATAGAAAAACTATTTAACACAGATTACAACGTATCACCGAACCGAACATAAAATAACTACATGCAATCTATTTCATGGGTTTTCGGCTCGCACCACTCAATCACATAACTGTAAGTAAAAACACTCGTGTTCTCAATAAAACATGATTAAATATATCAAGAAAAACAAACAACTACATCGCAGGGCGAGCAACCGTACGCGCCAGCGACACTCGTCAGAATGACGAAATTTGGGCTCCGCCCACTACACATGAATGAAACAAACGCATAGCTATAAACAACGCAAGAATACGCTTCTTATTGGGGTTTGCAAGTATGCCAAAAACCGCGAGTTTTCCTTGCAAGTATCAATTCGCAAAATCGTGTGCTTTTTACACAACTTTACCGTAACTTTGACACATCCGCACTATAGAAAATCCGCCATCAAAGTCATTTTTAGTTGAACAATTGGTCCCGTGGCGATCGGTCGTAAAAACTGCCTGTAGATATGCTCGTGTAGTGCCAAGATACGGTAAATTTTTCGATACTTGCAAGGAAAATCGGGCATACTTGCAAACCCCATATAAAACACTACGATGAAATACAACAAATATTGATGTAAATAATGTTAAATTGAAACAATACAACAATACAAATATATATATATATATTACTTGGGGTCTAGTTTTTATTCTAATTCTCGCTTATTTGCATATGCTGCATAAGAAAACAGGTGTACGCAATACGCTTCAAAACCCGGCTGGTATTTTTGCTTTAAATGCGAAGGAACATTCCAACCACACTTCCCTCCTCATTCTTGGCATCGCCGATACAGTCATCGCTTCCTAACATAAGGTTTTGTCCTTGCGCATCTCATAACGAAATATCGGCCGCTTTCTGAACGCATCTTGGACAACTGAATTCTTACGTATTTATGCTAATTCGATTTTTTATTCTAATTTATGTTCATTTGCGTAGGCTGCACAAGAATGATGTACTCGATGGTTTCAAAGACCGATGTGTATTCGATTTAAATAAATGCATTTCCGTGTCATGGTCAGATCTCAGTCGGTGTTTATGCGTGTTGTTAGATGTGTATCCTATTGTATTACAAGCTTATAGCGCTACGCAACCTCTACTATTTTTTAGAAAATCGGCTATTGCCCGCAATTCGACGCCATTTTCGGCTACTTGACGGGAAAACAGGCCCTTGTGATCCTCGCCTGCCTGCACGGATACGCGCATCCCTATAGAAAGGCCGACCACGTCCTAGAACTAGTGGATATGTACTCGATGAGGAACAAGAAGATGAAGAATTGCAGGCTAGTATATTTTAACAATAGGTTACCTTGCTTATGCGTATCTAGTCTAATGCTCACACTTGCCTTATTCCCGCTCTTCGTTTTGCCTATTGTATAGTACGCGGTACGCGTGATGTTTCATGCGCATTGCAAATACGCCGCAAATTCACAGCAATTCATACGCTCTGAACATTGTACGGGCATACAGAGTGAGGCATTTATTTAAAGCCGTATTGTACGTGGTTGGGGAAGGTTTGTATATGATACGCATTTTCTATGCATTCTATGCATTTTCTATGTATTCTATTCCAAAAATGTAATAATTTATTACGCACAAAGACAATCAAAGAAAGCAATGTAACGTGCAGATGTTTTGAACTTTGTAGCAGCGTTCCGTTTTGTATGAATGATTTTCTGCTTGTTACAAACCACTCGCTAAGAATGGCGTGTTTCAGTGGTGGTCAAAAACGACGTATCAGTATGGCGGCAGCTCTGCTCGCTCGTGCGCCGCTCACTATTCTCGACGAACCAACAGCGGGAGTAGATGTTAAGGTAATTAATATTTATGTATCAAGTGAACAAATAATGTTACAATTATATTAAACCCAAACTATGTTAGCGCTATATTTTGCAAAGTTTGCTAAATTTCGCCTAGAAGAGGAGAAAACATACATCAAGCTTTTAGGGACAGAGCGTAGTTATTACACGTCTACATCAAACTTACGTCGCCTGGAATAAGAAAACACAGCCATTCAGTAAATCGCTTTTCATTGTCATTGTCATTGTCAAATTTTTTCAGTGTCGCCGCGATCTTTGGGAGCATTTGAATAAAATTCGCGCGTCCGAAAATGCCACAATGATGCTGACGTCACACTCGATGGAGGAATGCGAAGCGCTGTGTACAAGGATCGCTATTCTGAATCACGGAGAAATGGTGGCAATTGGTAGTGCACAGTACCTCAAGTCAAAGTGAGTCAAGTTTAAAGCGACATGGCCGCCGGTTTTTGAAACGCATGGAGTACACCAGTATTTTTCTTATGCAAATGAACATAAAAAAATCGAGCTAAACTCGAGCAACTTGGATAAATATGTAAGAATTCAGTTGTCTTCGATGCGTTTCAAAAACCGCCCGGTATTTCGCTTTAAGTTGACGATGAATGCAGTTTATCTTCGGATTAGCTTATTATTAGGCCGGTGTGTCTGTTCCGTACTACGAGAATAACATGCCATATTAAGATTTAAAATTTATTTTACGCTTCAAGAGCGTGCACCTTTATTCAAGGGTGAAAATACAGATTCAATGTTTGCTTATGACATGTTCCGCAGAGGTCCTGAGCAGTAGGCGATGAGTTCCAGACGACGACAAATTTGGTGAGGTTTAATGGATTTAAAAGAGTATTCACTGCCATCAGTAAACTATCTCATTTTAGATACGGTGGCAGTTTCAAAATGCTGATCGTGTTGAAGAAGTTGGAAAAGCGCCAAGCTGCGATTGAGGAAGTGAAAAAGGAGTTTGCGACAGCTGAACTGCTCACGACGAGTGAAACATCACTCCACTTGAATTGGAGGGTTTGTGCCGAGCGACAACTTCTTGACTATCCATCTCCCATCTCTCTCTCTCCCTCTCTCTCTTCTCTCTCTCTCCTCTCTCTCTCCCTCTCTCTCTCCTCTCTGTCCTCTCTTTTTCTCGTCACTTTTCGTCTCTCGTTACTCTGTCAATTCCCGCTCTCTCTCTTTGTAAACATCACAATAATTCAATCAATAAATCAAAATTATTAATAACAAACTATTCAGGTGGACAAGGCCGACGCCGATGACTGGTCCTCTGTTTGGCATCGTGGAAGTCAAATCGCTCTAACCTTAGAAGCCAAGTCCTTCTCTGTCACGCAGGCATCACTCGAAGAAGCCTTCATACAAGTCATTACAAAGACCAACGAATAAAGAACCAAGCTCACTTTCACCACCCCATCTCTGAAGCCCTTATCGTAAAACCTTGTATGCCACTTACTTTCGAATTGATTATACATTCTCTGGGTGGTTTTGATTTTGTTTTGATCAACTGCTTTTTTTGTGTGGCCCCTTTTGAAAGTTCTCGTTGTCGTTCAGCTTTCATGCGTACAGTTCGTGGGATTTAGAAATAAACAATTTTTCCCGTTCGCAAATAAACTTGTAATGCAGGTTCAAGAAACGCTTCAAAAAGCTCGGCTTGCGGCAGCATAAAATCGAATGGAAGCAAATGATACAAGCACTTTGATAGATGAAGCAAGTACACTTTACTGGGGTTGCATAAACCACATAAATGAATTATCCATAAACAAGGATGCTGAGGGCGAAGTCTAACTTCCTTTGCTAACGATTCTAACGTCCTTCCGATACTAACGTCCTTTGCAAACGTATTCTTTATGGCTGACGTCCAAGTATTTCCTACTAAATAGGAATGTCCCAAAAAATTCGCTCCTGGGTGGGTTTGAACCACCGACCTTTCGGTTAACAGCCGAACGCGCTGCCAATTGCGCCACAAGAGCACACCCTCCTAGTTTTAACTTGAACCTCAGCTTCTCCCTAAAGCGTTGAAAATCCCAATTCATTCCAATTGTTACGCTCACCGTGACTGCAACATTTAAAAAAAACTTTTATTTACTACCACATATCCATTTTGTTTTATATTTTGTTACCAATACATCCAAAGCTATGCATAAGTAGTGGTCTAATAAATTAAGGACTATGAAATATGCAATTATCTAACTAAAAAATTAACATTTTTTCATTGGCGTATACATTATCAAAACACCCGATTGCTAATCAACGACAACACGACGAGTTATATCCTAATTTTTCTTCATCATTTGATTGTGATGCACGCCATGTAGTGTTATTTAATAAATAAATAAATAAATTTTTAGAATGTATCTATGTATGATCAATGCAGGACAATGCGCACACTATAAATTATTGACAATTGTTAGGTCTTTGTATTTGCAATCACTTGTAAAAATGCTTCTTCGAGTGATGCCTGAGTGACCGAGAAGGACTTTGCTTCTAAGTTTAAAGCGATTTGACTTCCGCGATGCCAAACAGTGGACCAGTCATCTGTATCAGTCTTGTCCACCTGAAATTTTAAGAGATTTTAAAGCGGTATGGTAGGTGGTTGGTGAGATAAACAGCTACATTCCCATGAATACTCTACAATACGCGTTTCTTTCGGTACTGTACACGTCGCGGACGTGTAAGTAAATTTGGACTAGGTTACTCTTCAGACAATGTTGTAAGGATACTAACGAAATTACGTCGTCCATAAGCATAAGCGAAATTTTTTTTGAGTGTCTCATTCTCATAAGATATAATATGGTGCAGTATCAATAACAGACCTTCCAAGCCATATGCACCGATTTCTCACTAGTTGTAAGAAGTTCAGCTGTGGCAAACTCCTTTTTCATCTCATCAATTGCAGCTTGACGCTTTTCGAAATGTTTCAGAACAATGATTATTTTGAAACTGCCACCGTACCTTAAAATACAAGCTTCAGTACATATTGTTTAAAAACTAAACTTCAACACTAACAGTGAACCGTGCTGAGGCATTTACGGGTTCTTACACCGAACAATACCCGACTACATTTGGGCCGTCCTAACAGTAGTCGCTTCTCTCATGTCCTCATACGAAGTTGTGAAGCGTGGTATTTTAGGATCACTTTTTGAGATGTGTTAATTGCATCTCCTCAATTAACTAATTAAGTAAGTTATTCCGAGCCACTCACTTTGACTTGAGATACTGTGCGCTACCAATTGCCACCATTTCCCCGTGATTCAGAATGGCGATTCTTGTACACAGCGCTTCGCATTCCTCCATCGAGTGCGAAGACAGCATCATTGTAGCATTTTCTGTTGTCCTTGTTTTATTCAAATGTTTCCATAGATCCCGGCGACACTGAAAAGTTGATTTGACAATGAGATAAGTCAATAACAGAAATACATTCACAGAAAAACGAAATAATGGCGAAAAACCATAAAAAATCTGTCGTTGGCCCATCACGAAATGGTTTTTACCGAAAAAAAATCTGGTGACTGGTTCGTGACCATTTCGTGACCATATGGCGACGGTTTTCGATGAAACTTTGTCACGGGTTGGTCACTGATCACCAGATGGACACGCTTCACGAAAAAAAACAGTGGACCGTATCCAAATGGGTTCACCCATTCCTATGAAATGATTTTCTTGCAGATCATGATTTGCAGTTTTGCGTTTGCGAAAAAGCAACGTTTGGTGGTGCAACGTATCGCAACCTACATACTACAGCAGTACTATAAATCATAAATGTTATGGTTGAAATAAACCGAATGGCTGAAGTAAAGTGGCGTCGCTCTCAGGAAACCATTAGCAATTATGGAAAATAATAAATTTTGCTGTCGATACCCACCTTAACATCTACTCCTGCAGTCGGCTCATCGAAAATAGTGAGCGGCGCACGAGCGAGGAGAGCGGCCGCCATACTGATGCGGCGTTTTTGACCACCACTGAAAAGTTGATTTCAAATCAGCGTCTGTTTCAAGATTCATCACGAATTGAAAGAAAAAATCGTTGTCCTCAAGTTGTTGTGATTTGTTTCAAAATCATACTTGTAGGCATCTTATATCGAAGTAGGCATATTTATTCTGTTTATTTGACTAACCTGCAATTTTTCATCTTCTTATTCCTCATCGAGTACATATCAACAAGATCTAGCACGTGGTCAGCCTTTTTAAAGGGATGCGCGTATCCGTGTAGGCAGGCGAGGATCACAAGTGCCTGTTTTCCAGTCAAGTAGCCGAAAATGGCGTCGAATTGCGGACAGTAACCAATTTTCTGAAAGCATAGCTTTGCCTGCTGGAGCAGGACTCTTACGTTACCAACTGCTTATTTTATGTATTAAATATATAATAGTTTATGTATTAAATACCAATATGTACTAAATAACAGCGTAATCTTGAACTTTGCGGTCTCGCACTTGGAAAGGATGTTTTTCGCTCAACTTTTTTAATTTCTAATTTCGAAAATAAAATAAATAAAAAGGGTATTTCGCTTACCACCCCGGTTTCATAATCCGTTTCAATGCATACAGAACCTTTCGACGGAGAAGCGAGTCCAGTAATAATATCAAATGCGGTAGTTTTGCCTGCACCACTTGCACCTATTTAGGGTTTTTCCATTAGATATGTGCGCGTAGAATTTATCATTCGTGGAAAATTTACGACCTCCGTTATTTCATGAACATATTCGTACTCATACAATCAAGCACTATATGTGGAGTGGAAAATGGAACCGTTACACTATTAATCCTAATCATTACCATAGATGTAAAACAATAGCAAAAGTGTCGTTCTAGTTATAGAGTTAGCATGGATATTGATAGAAAAGATGGCATGAATTTTTCCAAAGAAAAGTAGACATTCATTGAAGCGAAATACCGGCCGGTGTTTAAAACACGTCGATGTGCATCAGCATCAGCTTAGGCAATAAATTAGAATAATAAATCGAGCTAAAAGCGTGCAACATAGCATAAATATGCAAAATTCAGCTGTCTACGATGTGTTTCAAAAACCGGCCAGTATTTCGCTTTAATTTCCCTACCTAGAAGACCGAAGCATTCCCCTCGCTTGATTCCAAACGTCACATCGCGAAGTGCCTTTATACTTGGAAATGACTTTGATAGTTTGACCACCTGTAAAAGGTGGAAATACTCGATAACACTATACATAAACCTATACCAGTTAGAAATGCAACACGTATCATAAGTATACGGCCACCCCTTTTTGTTAATCTACTTATGAAAACCGCATTTGAGGATTAGATTAAAGCGCACGTACACATGTTTAACAATAGGTCGCGGTAAACCCGATCGAGCAACGGCAGCGAGGGATTTGAGTCTCATTAAATTAATTATTCAAGTGTTTAAGTTAAATGTTCAAGTGAACTATCGCTCTCCAAATGTAAATGTAGAATCCCAAATTACCTTCAACACATAATCCTCTACCGTTCCTTGTTCGGTATCCTGAATAAAATTTAGAGAAGATAAAAACCTGCAACCCTTTTTGCACCGAAAAAAAAGAACTTCATTTCCCTCCTACTAGTTAACATGCAATGAGGGCACCGCCCACAAAAACGTTTAGAGCCAAATACCGGCCGGTTTTTGAAACACATCTCAAGTATTTGAATTCCTATGCATTTATGCAAAGTGGGGTCTACTTGAGGGTCTAGTTTTTATTCTAATTTTTGCTCATTTGCATATGCTGCATAATAAAGCAGGTGTATGCAACGAGTTTCAAAAACCGGCCGGTATTTCGCTTTAACGCCTCCCTCACCCTTGATCTTGTCCTTGTTTCGTCCGCGGGTGTAGAAGTCACCACTCTTTGCTCCTCTGCTTTTACGTCTTCACATACTACTGTTTCGGTTGGCTGCGTTGCCTATGAAAAAAAATCCGTAAAAACATGCAAGGTTTATGATGATGAAACTATACTGAAAAAAGCCTGGACCAGGACGTTTTGTTCGTTGTACAGTTTAACTGGCAACCGTTCACCCTTTTTGTTGTAAACGCTAGTCAATTTCTATTCAGGCTAGAGTCTAGAGCCCAACGTCGTGCCGGTGAACAAATGTCAATAAATAAATGAACCGTAGTCTAAAGTCTAGAGTAAACTTATACTTCAACACTTCGCTTCATTGCTTACAATTACAATTACAATTACTTCAATTACTTCAATTACGCAAATTTACAAATTTACTTCGACAAGTTCCGGTACGATTCTCAACTGGCATGAGAAGCAGAACGCGAAAAATCGGACGAACACAAAGCATATGAAGCATAGTACGGTATCAACTGAGAGAAATACAATCGATCTGCCTAAAACAGAAAGCACTGAATGTCATTTAAAGCGGTATAACAGGCGAATTTTGAAACGATGCTGGACAAGTGCACTCCCATGGCCTTTCCTTTTCCAAATCTGTTATGTTCAAGACAGACGTTGATGAAACAGAAATACACGAAGAGAGTAGTCGTTTTAGCAAACGGGCTTTCGTTCTAAAACAAAAGCGCCGATCGGCTCCCAATAAAGATGTCAATGCAAGAATTTCTGTGGCAACTAGCCTCCCGATTACAAATCACAAGTCGCAAACCGCGAAAATGATGTAAATAATAAATAAATATATCCCTCTGTATCAATGTTTGTCTTTCCAAAAATGGGGATAACCTATTTTCATGCTAATTGTAAATTCTTATAATAAGAAAAAAAACAAGCTTACCGTCATAACCAGACTCCTCATAGTTATATTTGGGGTCGAATAAAGACTTGAAAACACAATATATCGGAGAAATAAAGTACGCAAAATTCTAAAATGCTTATGGTAAAACTTCCCTTTCAGGGAAAACAATGTGCTGAAACAAGGGATGTGCATGCTTCGTACACACATGAATCACATTTTTATGGAGTGTGCTAAGTGCTAAGTATTATACGTCCTAGTATATAAAAGAAACAACGATTCACTTTTTGATGGTTGGGTTCACGTTACGATTTTTCCTGTGTTTCTTCGTTTTGGTATAAATAATAGACTAAAACATTTTGTGCCTATTCATGAGTATGCGCTTCATTTTTACTCTTACAGTAAAGCGAAATAGCGACCGATTTTTGAAAAGCGTCGTGGACAACTGAATTCTTACGTATTTATGCTAAGCTAAGGCTTAAAGGGACAGGCCCATCAAAGTAAACCTATATTTACGATACGTCCATAGTGACTATCAAGCATTTTTATTACAATATTTACAAACTAAATTTCACATTTATTTGCCATTGAAAACTTTTTTCCGATGCGCTCTGCTCAAATGTATACCGTAGAGCCGCAAATATCCTTGTCGTGAATGCAAATTTATCGTGAAATTATAATGCGATTAAAATTTGCATATATAGCTTTGAAATCTGCAGTTTTATGGTATACATTTGAGCAGAGCGCATTGGAAAAAAAGTTGTCTAGGGCGAATAATGGTGAAATTTAGTTTGTATATATTGTAATAAAAATGCTTGATAGTCATTATGAACGTATCGTAAATGTAGGTTTATTTTGATGGGCCTATCCCTTTAAAGTCGGCCAAGCAGTCTTGCTCTGCAAGACCCCCCCCCCTCGGAATTCGGTTGATAAACAGGGTCCACTTTATCTTTAAAGGGATCAGCTCACCTTAAATTGTGTCTGTTTTTTTTTGTTTCTTTATTTTCTATAAGGGATAATAAAAATTTGGATTACAAAAAGTAGTGTTCTATTTCAATACTCACGGAGATATTAGGTGATAAAGTGGTCGATTGATCGGTACAAAAAGGCAAAGGGTAATTGTTTCTATACAAACAAGGCAGGACAATTACCCTTTGACATTTTGGACCGATCAATGCACCACTTTATCACCTAATATCTCCGTGAGTATTGAAATAGAACACGACTTTTTGTAATCCAATTTTTTATTATCCCTTATAGAAAATAAAGAAACAAAAAAAAAGTCACAATTTAAGGTGAACCGATCCCTTTAACTGCTAGAAAATAGCTCGGTATTTCATTCTAACTTATGTTCATTTGCATCAGCTGCATACGAATGCTGGTGTACTCGATGTGTTTCAAAAACCGGCCGGTATTTAGCTTTAACGCAGGAAGAAACATCTTGGAAGTTCAGATCGCGGCAAACCGTGTTGGCCGCTTTAATATGCTGAAGAAACAAACGAATGCCTACCGTACCTCTGACGTGAAGATTTCTGTACGATCCTCCTCCTCTTTCTCTTTTTGTAGTATAGGCCGTTTATTTTGATCGGAAAAATATTTGAACATTGTGGCGATGAGAAAAGACGCGATCAACATAATTAGTATTACGATTTCGGCCTGCAATTTTTTAAAATGTAAAATCAATAATGAAATGCTGCTGTGTACGACGTCAACGTAAGTGTCTAATACTTTTAGGTCGTCATACAACTTAGCATAGTCATAGCTTTGTGCTTTTTGTGCAATTCTCCAGTCATAGCTTTGTGCATGCCCAAGATTCAAACTTTAAAAGGGAATAAAAATAAAGGCCGGTTCCTGAAACATATGTCAAATAACTACATTACCAAGAAATGAAAATCAGGCCAAGAATTAAATGTAAATCAGGATTTTCTTGAAACATATGTTAACTAACAACATTACCATGTATTATACGCAAATGATAGCAAAAAAAATCGCCCGACTTTGCAAACGTACATAGGAATGTAGGTACTTGAGATACGTTTCAATAACAGGATGTTATACAGCTTTAAAAATATGCAGATTCAGTGAAAAACGACAACACACCGTGACGGGAGTTTTGAACATCACAGAGAGCGTGTATATAAATGTTGCGGTGAACAGGAAAAATAGGACGGAAATTAGGACAATTCTGAAACAGTTAAAGGGACGCGGTCACCTTTTTGCATCCCTTTTGTATAAATTGTCACTTTATATATTGCACTTCACAATGTTGAAAAAAAAATCAGACAAAAAAGCTGACTTCGCCTAGCAATTCACCGAGCAAAAAGGTTGCCCTAGCCAAGCACCACAGTACCCCAAAAAAGCCAAGACCCGCGATATATGTCACAATTAGAAATCGTTGCCCTCAATTACCAGCATATGGGACAATTGTGCTCATGTCATGGTTACGTTGGTATTGTAGGAGCGCTACTTTCGCGCCTGACGCCCTTTACTTTTGTGTTTTCGTTAAAAAAAAAGATTGCGCTATCGTCCCAATTATAATTATAGTATTTAATATTTGAAAATTCAAATATAAAAAAAACAGTTACCAAAGAGACATACATTTGAAACTTTCCGGTAAACGGATCCTGTAGTATTATGAGAAAGCCTAGTACGGCAGACATGTACCAAACGTAATCATACACGTAGTTGGCTAGCCAAAAATGCACCTTGGTTAAGGGGGTGAGCTGTTGCTGAAATTAAGGATTAAGACTTTCATTGGAGAGTTTATCTGGCACCAACACACACGCACACACACACACACACACACACACACACAAACACACACAAACACACACGAACACACAAACACACACTTTTTCTAGCAATCAGCTCACCAAGTGATCAAATCTGCTCTTTCGTTCTTCCACTATGAAGCTTATACAAAGAATTGCCGGCAATATCAAACAAATCGGGTAAAGGGTGGGACCTATCTGTAACAGAAAGGGAAATTTGTATAAACTTTAGTAGAAGTTTTGCTGAATTATTTTCTCTTATTCCAGTCAAAAGCAGAAAAAAAAACCAAGTGGCTATCCAATAAACACCCAAAATATGTGTAATACGTACTTTCGTGGGTTCGTCCGAAGGCGGTCGCGGCACAACGTAAGTTTGGAGGTATTCCGTGATCGTCGGTGGTTTTCCTGATGACGTTGATGACAAATCTGAGTTAAAATTGCTGCATATAAGTGCAGCCAATGGCTAGCGCGTTCGCCTCTAACGCACTAGACCCGGGTTCGAGTCTAGCCTGTGAAAACTTTGAAACCACCACCCGGCGGCTAGGACTTATGGAAGATACCTCCTGGCCCTATCCCGAAGACGTCGATAAATTTGTCATCTGGAACTGTCAGCCTAATGTCGCCTAATGCTCAGGAACTCCGCGGAAGATGCCATTATGTTTTGAATAATGTATTAAACTACTTTTGAATAAAGGAGAACGCTCCCGAGGCACAAAAGTTTATTATTAATACTATTATCTGTGTAAGCACTGGGCCTTGTGGTTTACTGGAGCTCGTATTGCTGATGTTCTTTAAACCTGTAGCTGTACTGTAGTCTGTATCTGTAGTCTGCAGAATGGAAAAAACTAACGAACATATAAACATATTCAACTAATATTTTCTCTTGGCGTTTTTTATTGAGGAGGTAGATTATGCTTTTTACACAAACGCGTTTTTAACTGCCGATTGTAGTGCCTGGGATAACTCACATTTTCGCAATTGTATGTTCGCCATAAGGTTGAGAACCGTTGGCTTTGTATGAGTGCCATATAGGCTGTACACTCCGTAGACCGTACCGTTTTCGAAGATTATCCCTAAAATAAGGATCATGGCAAAGGTGCCTCCTGAGGCCGTATGCACCAACACGCAGGGAGCTTCCACAGGGAGACAAAGAGTGCGTAGAGAGCGCGGGAGCAGAAGAGATTCAGAGCGCTTGTGACCCTAGGGAGGGCTCCCGGTGTGTTGGTGAACGGCCACTGAGGCGTAAGAAGAGAATGTTTCAATTGTATAAAGAAAATGCTTACCGATGCCAAGTGGAGGCATGTCAACGTAATTTGCCACAAATTTGTTGTACTCAGAGCCGGCTTCGAGTTTGACGAGCTAAGGAAGGTATAAAAATGCACATTAAAGGGTCAGGCCCATTTCAAATGACCCCTATTTTTGATGATTCTATCTGACTCTCCATGTCAAATATAGTAGGATACGATATTTTTCTAATTATATTTTTCTAATTTTCAGGAGCAAAATTCATGCAGTATGCAGCAATTTACCATAGCCAGTCATACCCAGCTATCTGTCGCAGTTGCCACGCCCCTTCGCGCTAATTGTTCAATATGCTCTATTGGGCGTGGCAATTGCGATATTGGCCAGTCAGCGCGAATGGGCGTGCCAACTGCGATAGATAGTTGGGTTTGACTGGCCATGGCAAATTGCTGAATAGTCTGTGAATTTTGCGCTTGAAAATTAGAAAAATATTGCATCCTACTATATTTGACATGGAGAATCAGATGGAGTCATCAAAAATAGGGGTCATTTGAAATGGGCCTGACCCATCAACAATCTAAAATGAAATTAAGTGTATTGCTGCGTCTTTCATAAATTCATAATTTGGAAAATCGTTCCCATGTGTTGACTTTTCAACGTGAATTTTTAAAGGGAAATACCGGCCGGGTTTGGAAGCACATCGAGTGCACCAGCATTCATATGCAGCTTATGCAAATGAACAGAAATAATAAATTGATAAATTAGAATAAAAAGTCGAGCTAAATTCGAGCAACTTTGCATAAAGAATTCAGATGTCCATGATGCGTTTCAATAATCGGCCGTTAATTTGCTTTAACACTTTACTATTAGAAGAAATTCTGACAAGCTGTTGCTTTTTTAAAAACAAGTTTAAATCCAGGTATAAATAATTATCCTGAATTTTCAAAGGTAATTTTAAGCTCCCACTGGTTATTCAAAATATTCCATAGTAAAATAATTTTAAGAATTCTTACCTCACTATCATGCCCAACGTCTTTGAAGTAAGTATCTATGTCATTGGCCGTAAGCTGAGGGGAATCACCATTGGTCCTCACGAATAGCATACCGTGGAGATTGTCCAAAGTCATCAGCCGTACTAGAAATATAATGTTGGTAGTTTACCCCTACGGATTTTTGCACATTACGTTGTTTGCGAATGAAAATAGTTAGACTATGAAGTATGAAGTATCCCGCAGTTAGTTATGTAAACTAGGAATGCAGCATCAAATTACGTCTGGCTGTTATCTCTCTTTGAGTTTTTTTATAGCTTCAATATGAGAAGATTAAACGTGCCTCCTGCCACACTGTGTTGATCGAGTAGTCGTACCAGCTTTAGTGCAATGAACAGTCCGACAATTGGAAAGACGATGTAGAAAATAAAGGAAAACATGTTGTTCATGGTGTATAGCAGCCGTTTCATCATTAAGGCCAGGAAACGGAATAACGGACGTTTTATTCTAAAAAAGACAATTTGGGGATTGGCAGTAATACGTGACTTCAATCCAAACCAATTTCCGTACCTTTTGTAGCGTATACCGCTGAAACGGGCCCAAGTTGGCTCATGTTAGGGTAGGCAACAACCCAGTTTTTGTTTGGTCTGTTTTTTTTCTGTTCTAAGGATTAACACAATTATGAACATATGATATGAACTCCACGGAAAGACGCAATTAGCCGCTAAACGCCGAAACTATTTTGAGTCGGCTCGTTCACCGTTTGAGGACCACGCGACGACCAGTTGCCGGCGATTTCTGTGAAGATGCTGCTTCACCCGAGGTCGCCAAGTGGTCATCAAATGGTTTGGCCCCTGATGCAACCGAGAATGTGGGGTTCTTACCTGGGGTGGTACTCATCAACCACGGGTTCATAAGAAACGTCGTCCTTCTTTCTCCCTGTTAACTCTTCGGCTAGTTCTCCCACTCTAAAATTAATTATTAAAAATTAGTATATACATAATGATTTAATGGCCCAAGACTATGTGCGAATAAGGGCGAAGCTAGTAGAATAATAAGGATACTGCACTTCGCAACGCGAGAGTACTAGGTACAAATATACTGCGTGTTATTCTTTTTTTTTCGCTTCCAAACAGCGTGCACCCTTGAGGTGGCACAGTACAGTTTAAATGTTTGGTTATGAAAATAAAAAAAAATCCAGCTAAACTCGAGCAACTTTGCATAAATGTATAAGAATTCAGTTGTATATGATGCGTTTCAAAAACCGGCCGGTATTTCGCTTTAAGTTGATGATGATTGCAGTTTATCTTCGGATTAGCTTATTAGTAGGCCGGTGTGTCTGTTCCGTACTACGAGAATAACATGCCATATTAAGATTTGAAATTTATTTTACGCTTCAAGAGCGTGCACCTTTATTCAAGGGTGAAAATACAGATGCAATGTTTGCTTATGACATGTTCCGCAGAGGGGCTTTGGGTAAAACCTACTAGGACTCCTTGGGACCACTGTAGACAACTGGGCAACTGAAAATGGAGACCTGGGCAACTGAGGACTACCGTGGACTACCGTGGGCAACCAGGACAACTGTGGACATCCACGAAAATGTGTTTTTATAGAGTTAAATAAACCTAACCAAATTATTTATGCAAACCGTGTGGTATTTCGTATTTCGCTTTAAGACACATATCTCCTTCTCAAGGAACAGTATTTCTGATTTTGTATGTAACACATCAGGCAAATTTGTTAAACTATTTGTAATCAGATGTGATCTTTTATTTAAAGGCAGCACGAACACTTAAAAGCGAAATACCGGCCAGTTTTTGAAACATCCACAATGCGTTTCAAAAACCGGCCGGTATCGGTATTTCGCTTTAATTTATGCTAACGGCCCTAACATGATGTGGAGATTTTATTTTTCTGTCGTTTTATGATCAGACTGTTAAAATAACGAACGCTTTCAGAGAATCCAGTTTTTTTATACTGTCTACACATGCTTTTATTCAAAGTGAATGTTAGAAAATGTTATTCAAAATGCACAAGTATAGGTGCCAAAGTATAGTTGCCCAAAGTAGTCCTCAGTTGCCCAGAGTAGGTTCTCAGTTGCCCAGTATGTTCCAGTGCCCAGAGTAGGTTTTATCCAATAAGCCCCGCAGAGGGCCTGAGCAGTAGGCGACGAGTCGAATTAGAATTAATACAACATTACCAAGGCATGGCAAAATCAGGCAAAATCAGGCAAAATGAAAGAAAAAGAAGTTGCGCTTGAAATTGTCACCTGAAGAAAACACTTTCCAATGAGTTTCGCTCAATTCCGAAAGTGTCGTAACCGAGTTTTTCTTTATTAGATTCAATGGTCTGAAAGACACTTTTGCTTGACATATGGAAACCAAAAGGACGCAAACTCGGTATCCGATATGTGCCCACTAAAAGGTAACGCTTACCCGAAGAAATTTGACAAAACGTTCGTGCCATCCGCTAAAATCCGGGTCGTTCGGCACAGCAATTTCTACCTAAACAAATCCCATGGGAACCAATTATATGGAATAAAGAAAAAGTATACAAAAAATGTAAATGTAACTTTGTTTATAATTGAAAAGACGAAATGCAAACGTATAATAATGGAAGTTTTCAATTCACTTTACCTGCCCTTCAAAGACATTTCCTTTCGTTTCGATACCTAATGCTTCTTTCGCTGCCTGAATTTTTTTTTGTCAATTTAACAAAATTGTTCTGTTTGAGAGGCTATTCATGAAATCGTGTTACCAAAAAATATCTGTGTTTCTGTCAAAACTACCGCATTTTTTTTGCACAAGACCTGAATATTTAATATGAAAAATATCTCCGTGAAGCTCCAAAATACGGTAGTTTTTAAGCAAACTTTCTAATCCCATAAGAGACCTAAAGTACATAAACATACACACTCCTACAAACACACATACAAAGTTACGCTATAATTTACACACACACATGCGTACGTGCTCTATTAATGTAGGTAACCTATAACCTACCAAGGATAATTCTTTTGAAACGTCATCGACATTTCTTCCCTGAGCTGCTTGGAATTTCAGGATTGTTCCACTTCCATATCTGAAGTATTAGTTAAAGCGAAATACCGGCCGATTTTTGAAGCGCAACGAGAACACCAGAATTCCTATGCAACTTATGCAAATGAACATAAATTAGAATAAAAAAAAATAGAGCTAAAATGGAGCAACTTAGCATAAATACGTAAAAAAATCAGTTGTCCACGATGCGTTTCAAAAACCGGTCGGTATTTCGCTTTAAGACCTGACTAGCCTTCAATTTCTCATTCGTTCATTTCAGAAATGTCTGTTTCCCCAGCAGAATTGTATTGCGCACACAATTAACATGATCTGATGGTAACTCAGCCCATTGCGGTTGATGGTGTGCGCTGAGCCGATTATTTTGTGCATTATGTGCGCCAGTGGCTCGCCAGTTGTGCGCAGCTGCACTGGAGCTATTCGAATAAAAGCAACCTTTGAATCAGATAGTCCACAGAGCCACTGGTGAAGACCACCCCATCAAACATAATATAAATCCAATCGCCCATTTCCTCCGCCTCGTCCAAGTAATGCGTTGTGATCAAAATCGTCCTGCAAACTTCATAATGATTCCTCGTAAACTTCGTAATTAGTTTGTAGTCGTAATTTTTCTTAGCTTCCGTTTATTTTCTATTTCTTTGTCATAGTTAAAGTAGTATTGTACCTCCTTTTTCGCCACACGCCTCCTGTCTAACACTTTTCACCATCTAACCACCCAACTCTCGCCAATCTCTGTTGTTCTTTTCTGGCGGGAAATTTAAATCCTCGTAGTGCCATGGGAAGGCAAAAAGCGGGTTGAGGGCGCAGAAATTGAGTTTTCCATGCAAAACGGAAAATTTGTTTCTTCTTGTGGCGGATGCGTTATTGACTAGTTTTTTGATGTTTTCCATTGTTTTTCTCTTTTTTCAAACTATTACTGGTAAAAAAAAACTCAAAACGAGGTACAATTCCGCTTTAACTTTCAGTTTTATATCCCGGATTCTTTTTGTTTATTTATTACGTCGTCCTGTCTGTTACGGCAAAAGTCCGGGGCACAGCAAGGACCGTTTAGAATATAAAAAGAAGCGTCGCAAGCCGACGATTGCTATGCAATGCCTTGTTGCCTGTCAAAGTTTCTGAAGCTGAAGACTATAATAATGTTCCTTTTTTAACTTTCAACAAGTGGAAGGTGGAAGTGAGTAACACCATTCCTCCTCTAAACAATACCTATTCTCTTTATACTTCTCCAAAAGTGTGATCACAGAGTCTCGTACTGCTACGTCCATGCCTGCGGTCGGTTCATCGAGAAGCACAACCTTGGTATTTATTATTCAAATAAAACTGGTCAAAAACTCGGAAATGAATCCTTTTGCTCATGTGTTTGGTCAATAAATTATTTGATTAGAAATCGGGATTCAGTGAAAATGAGCAAAGCATTCAGTTACTAGGATTGAATTTCTGGATTTCTCACGACAATTCCTGAATTAAAAACTGACAGCTTAGAAAAGAACTCACTCTCGGGTTTCCAATCAATGTCATTCCCAGGCAAAGTTTTCGCTTCTGACCACCGGACAGCCGTTTGGCTCGCTGTAATGTTCAGTTAGCTGTCGTAACTTATAAATTATTTTGAAATGCCACGCTGGCTTATGACTTATTAGGCTATTTTATTTGTCAATATATCGCAGAAGAAAAAACTTGTTCGTGTGCCCGCATTAAAGCGAAATACCGGCCAGTTTGTGAAACGCATGTGTACACCTGCTTTCTTATGCAGCATATGCAAAGAGCAAAAATTAGAATACAAATCAGACCCGAATTAGAGCCCAGTTTGCATAGATGCATTTTGAATGCAAGTACTTGAGATGCGTTTCAAAAAACGGCCGGTGTTTTGCTTGAACTGCCGAAGTCGTATGATGAACGACAACATAACTAAAAGACCAAGCTAAAAGAAGTGCAGAAAGCATAACTCACAACATTTCGCTTATCTTCAAAGTTCAAGTCTGCTAGCATTTTAACAAGTTCCTCTTCTATGTCGCCCTTTACCCTGAAGTGAAGTGCAAGTCCATACATAACTAGCCACAATTTTTAGTAAATGAGCAAATATTTTGTTTTTCCGTCGGCTTTTATTCGCATCTCCTTGATGTAATACATTATTATTATTATAATTATTATTAAATATTTTACATGTTCTATCACAAACCCCTTCAATCTTGTGAAGAGCCACAAGTGCTCGGCAACGGTAAGGTCGTCATATATCACATTATGTTGGGGGCAATATCCGATCGGTTCTTCATCATTCACATAGACCGAACCAGAGGTCGGAAATATCGATCCAGATATCATATTGAAGGCTGTCGATTTTCCTGCGCCGTTATGTCCCAAAAGGGCAGTGACCTGCGGAAGTGCAAGTGATTCAATTATTACAGTACTACTGTAATGGTAGACAGCTATAACAATTATAATAAGTACTCCTTAAATCCCAAGCATAAGGCTGTCGATTTTCCAGCGCCGTTATGTCCCAATAGGGCGGTGACCTGCGGAAGTACAATTGATTCCATTATCAGAGTACTACATATAATATGTGGTACATCTACATTCTACAGAAAGCAAGGCACGGGCAATATTGCAATAAGAACTCTTAAGAGTTTTGACTCGTTCAAAGTTGTTCAAATGAGGTAGTAATGCTTGCGGTTGTGGTCGTACATGAGAGAAAACACAGTGATATGCTGATCAATAGTGACAATCAGGTGCGTTCAAGCAGGTAACTTATACTTATTGTCAAAATACTAATAAGTGGGCGAAAACCATGAGTAGACTAACCTGATTTCTGTGTGCAGTGAGATCCAACCTGCGGACACCAATGTGCAAGTTTTTGTAAACCTAAAACACAAACAACTTGACAGTGCTCTGTGTATACGTGTGTATGTGCGTTTGCGTATGTGTCTGTGTGTGTGTTTTTTTTTTTTTTTTTTTTTTTTTTTTTTTGTGTTGTGTTTGTGTGTGTGTTTCTTTGTGTGTGTGTGTGTGTGTATGTGTGTGTGTGTGTGTGTGTGTTTGTGTGTGTATGTGTATGTGTGTGCGTGCCAAGATTATCAAGACATTTACGCCTCACTTTCACTACGTTCTCCATTTTGATATCAGCCGGTGACTGTTCCCTTGTTTCATCTTTTTCGTGGTTTTCAGCAAGGTCGTCAATTTTCAGGGCGGACTCATGATCCGTGTCCGTTTTCTTAAAAAAAGGACATATAAAGGACCGTTTTCTTAAAAAGGACATAGAAGGGACCGTTTTGTTAAAAAAAGGACATAGAAGGGACCGTTTTCTTTAAAGGGAGAGGCCCATGGGAATAAAGTTTTCCTCAATTTATTTGTAAAGAATGTCCGGAATTTCAGAAATATTGCTGTGAAAACAGCATTGCTTGAAGCCTAGAACTCACAGAGTTATTCCCCGGCAAAGAGTTCGGCAAGGTACCGTAGTCAGAATCAATTCTCTCGCATTTAGGGCATTCTTGTATTGCAAACGCCTCTTTATAGTCGTAGGAATGATCTTTATTCGTTTGACCATTACTATGTAGAGAAAGAATGCAAATGAACGGATATAAACCGTAAAAAGGAACTTTGACGTTGCTGACTACGGTACCTGGCCGAACTGTTTGCCGGGGAATAACTCTGCGAGTTCGAGGCTTCACGCAATGCGGTTTTCACAGTAATATTTCTGAAATTTCGGACATTCTGTTCAAGTAAATTAAGGAGAATTTTTTTCTCATGGGCCTCTCCCTTTAAAAAAAGCTTCTCATAAGGGAAGACAGTATGTTTATGTTGTATCTATTTTCCTACATGAATTGAATTTGTACGTACCGCATTATTGCTATAATAGGCCTCCGACCAGGCTCCAAACGGCGCTTACATCAAATAAACAAGATATCGGTCAGTTTGGAAAGTAGAAAGTTTACTGGAGCCATGTTGACTATCACTCACCCTCCAAAAGAACAAATTATCAAAGTTGAATTCTTGTCGTATCCTGTCCAATCCCATCATAAGACCGTACATCCATACTGCGTCAACAATCAGCATAACCAATTGCAGGCCAATCGAACGTTCCCATTTCATATTTGCAAACATGCTCCCAAAACCAAGTTGTTTCTCTGCAGTTTAAAATTCTTTCCGAATCAGCTAACATATCCACAGTGTACTTTATTGTTCAATCAGTTCAATGATAAAGATAAAAAAGATAAAGTGTACCGGGTTATATCAACCGAATCCGGTGCACCGGGGTCCGGTTCATTTCTGAAGCCGGACGAACTGGCCTTTAAACTTCCCGGAGGCCAATTTTCGCGGGAAGCCGATTTATCTCCGCCGGTTTTACCCAGCTTAGGGTCCGGAAGACAATGTTTCATAGACAATGTTTCATATTAGCCCAACCCACATAATCGATATACCAAACAAATCAGAATGACTTCCCAAATGATAATCTACCATTATTTTTCCATTTTCCCCAATTGTATACTCACAATTTACTCAAAACTCCGCGCTCATTATAACTTTTACACCTTTGGTGAGGTGAATCAGTTCAATGAGCAATTCCTAATCCATCGCGTTGTTGTGTCACTAGTATTACACTCACTAAAGCAATGTTCTGATGATTAGCGGTGAAAAAAAAACTGTGTCTGTACCTCAGGCCGCTACCCGCGAGCGCACTGAACTTACTGAGCACACTTTCGCAAAAGCCAGGCCAAGCTGGGGCGCAAACTCCATGGACCACTTTAAAGCGAAATACCGGCCGGACTTTGAAACGCATCGAGTACTCCCTGCTTTTCTATGCTTCATATGCAAATGATCATAAATTTGAATAAAAAATAGACCCCAATAGACCCCGTTTAGCATAACTGCATAAGAATGCTGATATTTGAGATGCGTTTCAAAAACCGGCTGGTATTTCGCTTTAATTTGCGCATTTTTGAACAGTTGTCGCGCCAGTAGTGCGCCGCGCACGAGCCTAGTTTCGCTAGTGAATAATGTGGCGTTATAGTGAATAATGTAGTGACTAATTGCAAACTCACTCCTGTGATAATGATCGAAAGCAATTGCAATTGCCGTCGGAAAGGCGCAATTGAAATTCAGCGCGTAAAATCCTTGAGCAACCATGCCCCTGTTCTTGCTGAGGTCGTGGAGAACGTAGCACAATAGGTACACGATGAGTGTCACTGAAAATTGAAATAAAAGAAAAATATAGAGCACCGGTTTATATCAGAAACGGTGCCGCTTAAGTAATTCCCTTCATTTCTGAACCCTTAAGTAATTTGTGAATATTGAAAAAAAGATTCTATGCCGTTGTTACTGCTAAACTTTGTATTGAACAACATACTACATTGGTAACCTACCATTGAATGAAGTCTTTCCAGTCGGAGATAAAATTGCGCAAATCCCCACAAAAAATAGGCAGTTGATTGAGTAAACAAAACTAAGCAGCATGGCTAGCGGAATGCTCACTATCTGTAAGGCTGAGATATTAAAGCGAAATGCTAGCCCCTTTGGAAAATTTGCATATGATAAGCAAATTGTGTGTATCCTATGCTAATTGTGTACGATTGCCGTGGATGATACTCAATCAACTGCCTATTTGCTTATCATATGCAAATTTTCCAAAGGGGCTAGCATTTCGCTTTAATGGTTGATTTCCAGATATTATATTAAAGTACTAGAGTACAGTAGAATGCTACACACAAACGACAGACGGCGACTTTTGTTCGTATGTTAGGCTTGAGAAATCTCACACAGAAATATCCTGCGACATAATCAAACAAATAGTTACTTTTCGCATTTCGGGCTTGAATATGAATATCTCACGACGAATGAAATTCAAAGAATGTAAAAAAGTTTGCTTATCTCAACACTGACTTCATGTTTCTCTAAATATTGAAAAAAAACTGACTTACACTGCTCAAATACATTCCCGTGTAAAACATCATCGGACAAAGGGTCAACAATATTTTGAACCACAAAAAGAGTAGATGCGATGTTATAAACACTCCACCACCCATTCCCATTACCTTCAGCAAGCCCTGAATTGAAAAATACAGCCATACATGCGCGCCCATTTGGTGACGGTTTCCTGGGTTTTTTTTTACGTGGGCCAGCCCATTTGGTGACCGTGAACATTTGAGGACTGAATTTCGAAAACAGTCATAAAGTGGTCACCAAATGGTCGTGAACCAGTCACCTGATGGTTTTTTTTGGTAGAAACCATTTGGTGGCTGGCCAAAGACTGTTTTCTGTGGTTTCGGCAATTGTTTCGTTTTCCTATGATGTTGCTGGCAAATAAGGTAGTGGTGCCAAACGTTTTCAGACAAGTGTGGTCATCTAGTTGTTTTGTTTTTGTCAAAAAAAATAAACAAAAAAATAACCCGATGTCCGGTCTCTTGCTCTGCTGCAATAATCGACACGGTGCGCAATAACACGGGTAACAACAATAGGTGTGCGTTCGACAATAACATTATCTAAAAAATGTGCGTATATAAACCTTAGATCGAAATACTGGCCGGATTTTAAAACACATCGAATAGGCCAGCATTCTTATGCAGCGCATACAAATGACCATAAATTAGAATAAAAAATCGAGCTAAATTAGAACAAATCAGCGTAAATACGTACGAATTCACTTGTCTACGGTGCGTTTCAACAACCGGCCGGTATTTCGCTTTAAAATGGTACAACTTTCTATGCATATTAAGAAACCAAATTATGGGCGTCAGAAGTAGATGTATCCTCTCAATGCTAAATTTTGGCCATCGCGCGACCTACAAAAACAGAGGGTCTGCCTCGCACCACCAATTTCCTCAGTGCGACTTTATTAGGAAGTTTCTTGAAAACGGAAAACGAACCACCACGATTTCCCGACTATCTACTTTATTGAGTGGCGGTTTGGGGAATGGTCGAACGATTGGATCGAACTCATAATTATCATGAGGCCGGGTTTCGTTCGTGTTCACCGCTTCCGAACCGTTCAAAAGGTGTTCGTGTCTGTTTTTCTTGGGCAGAGCATCCTAAATTAAAAAAATTGTTTTACGCTTCAAGAGCGTGCACCTTTATTCAAGGATGAAAATACAGATTCAATGCTTATGACATGTTCCGCACAGGTCCCGAGCAGTAGGCGACGAGTTCCAGATGACAAATTGCTCGACGTCTTCGGGCTAGGGTCCTAGTAATAACATGTTTATCAGATGAGCAGCTTATCATCTGCTTGCCTTAACTTACCTCGAATACCTAGAAGACCGTTATATCAGCTGTTGGCCTGCCTTAGCAACACTGTTGCATGCTTACCTTAGCAACACTGATTTCTTGGCCTTATAAACTACTGATTACAAACAATGGTATCTTAGGCTTAGGGTCACCTGTTGAGATGTATTAATTGCATATCCTCAATAAACAATAAACTTCGTTAATGATAATTTTAAAATCAATTACTGGAGTTGATAATTTTAGGTTTAGCTCGACAATGCGCAGTTGTTCAGCTAATAGCTGCGCAGTTGTTCAGCTAATAGCTTACAAAGGGACGTTCTACATAAAAGCGAGTTGAAAAGTTCAGCATAAGCAATAAAACGTTGGTATGTGTAATTTGCCAACATTCTCAGCATCATTTTAAATGATGCACAAGTGTGCATCATTTAAATTATATTTAAACTATTATATATAACGTGTCAATGAATTACTATTATTAAAACGTGTAGCATGCGTGCAAACGATTTTGTAAACGTTTAATAAAAGAATCACCCACCATGAATATATTGATCAGCAATGTCTGCCACTTAATATATTCTCTATAATGGCCGTTTCCCTAAATGTTAACTTTCTTCCTCATAAAAATACTTGAATAATATGTCGCTTGTTACTTCTCAATTTGGAGAACAGCGATATTCTGAGGCCATATTCACCAAGACACTGGGAGCCCTCCCTGGGCTCACTAGCGCTCTGAATCTCTTCTGCTCGCGCACTCTTTGCGCACTCTTTAGCTCCCTGAGGAGGCCAGGGAGGTCTCCCTACGTGACGGTGAATGCGGGACACATATATGTCTTTCCCAGAGTGACGCGAGAATATGAGCTGATATGGCTAACTATGATCTTGGTTTCTGAGCTATTTCAAGAAGTTTCCAATTTTCGGCAGAGGAAAACCAGGTAGAATTTTACAAACTTCCAACTAGATTTTTAGCCAGCCGAAAATTGTAAACTTCTTGGAAAAAGCTCGGGATTCATTAACGGAGAACATTTGTTTCAGTGGTAATGAACTATAAAGCCTAGACTAGATGAACTGACTTTGAATCACATTACGTAGTTGCCAATTGCATCCGATTCGTTTATTTAGAAAAATATGTATTGCTTTTTAGATATAATATATATATATATATATATATATATATATATATATATATATATATGAATGTAAAACAAAGTCCAACCGCCGTCTTCGAATAGGGGTCTTCGTCAATAAACTGTCTTTCCAAATATTGAGAGGGGACACTTCGTTGCGCGTCCATATAAATCGTATAGTTGAGTTGGGCATTCTCCAAGTCAAAGTTATCAAAGTATATTAGCACCTCCCTGAATTGAAGGTAACAAGGCAAGTGCGAAAGTCTCACTTTCCTTCACGTTTCTAGTTTGTTTATGAGAGGCGTTTAAAGCAACGGGCCCACTAAATAAACATATTAGCATTGTTTGTTTGTGACGTGGGTTAAGTGGTGGTCAATGATATGCTGTATGCAAACTAATTTTGAAACAATTCACCCCGGTGAAGCTTTTCAGTTCGCTTCTGCTTATAACGTAGACAAAGAAGAGCTGTACCCTGGGTGGCTATTGAAGTGACCTGGTTGGCTATAGAAGTCACTACATAAACCAACAATACATATATGTTTATTTTCATGGGCCCGACCGCCCGACCTTTAACTGGTGAAACACCGCGTCATCGTCACGCAAAAAAAAAGAAATTCTGCCACAGCAGGGCGGCGCACCTCGCCTGGGCAGCGCAGCAGTGCGACACAGGTACGCGAAAGGACAGTCAGCTCCAGTTGGCGTGCCCTATGCGCACTTTTTGTGAGGCACGCGGCAGATGCGCCACTCGCCGCCGTAGGTGCCGCCGGCCAGCAATCGCCGTAGATGTGCCATAAACATGCGCGCACACCCGGCACACCCATTGAGTTCCCTTGACGGACTGCGCGGCCCCGCCATGGCAGACCCTCTTTTTTTCGCACGGCGATGTCGAAAGGGCCATTTTGTAAAACCGCAAATTAATCAATAGTTGTCACTCACGGCTTGCATTTCCCGGGCTCTTCCTGTGTCCTTGTCCGCAAATCTGCTTCTTTTATCAGTTCATTCACCACCACCTGAATTAATTAACCATTTTTACACTAAATGTTTCGTCGTTTACTCATTGAGACATAAAACAAAATAGGTAGCCAGACAACTTGAGGTGTCAACCATTGGAGTGTTTCTCTGTCGCGTGTTTCTTTTTACGCTTCAGGAGCGTGCCCCTTTATTCAAGGGTGAAAATACAGATTCAATATTTGCTTATGACATGTTCCGCAAGGTCCTGAGCAGTAGGCGACGAGTTCCAGATGAAAAGTTGCTCGACGTCGTTTCTACATACTAATTTATTCCATATACACTTTATATATGGAATAAGGATTTATTCTTACCCGCGTCTAAACGCTCCGTTACCTGCAGATGCATGATAACTCACCTCCACATTTGCATATTGTACAAAATTAAAGCGGCCTGGCACATAAGGGGGAGCGTGGAGGAACGGAGCTTGTGGACGGGGGGCAAAGTAAAAAAAAAAGTAAAAAAAAAAGAAAGGCACAACAACAACACGAGGAAGAGCCACACAAACACACACAGACACACCAGACACACAAACACAGACACACAGACCACAAACACAGACACCCACACACACACGGAACAAACACCAAAACACAAAACTACACACACACACACACACACAACACACACACACACACACACAACACACACAACACACCACACATCTACACACCAATACATATGCATAAAATAAATAAAACTGACACAGTTCCGATTGTAGTGTAGCAAGGAGGGCCAGTTCCTGTACTCAAACTGTCAATAATTCTTTCGTCGCGAATAAACTCACTCTCGGTCTCGTCTTCGAGTTGAATCGGCGTATCCTAGATAACGCCCGCTACTCGCACTTGACAGGAATAAGCACCTCTTATTGACACTGGCGAACGAAACGCGCGGGCCCTTTGCGTAGACTTGGCGCAACAACTAGTGCGGCGAATGCTAGACGCGTTCTGTGCCAAAACGCGTAAAGCGAAGAAAGACCAGCTCGCCTCCCTCTCATCGCCAGTAGTTCGCGAAACGAACACGCGCGAGAAATGGCGAGAGTCTGGGACGAGGCAAGGAGTAGGCGCACCTTATTTTTGCGTAGCGCACCAACAGAGTTTCGGATTGGGGCCGTTGGGGGGCACGCGGTAAAATTCGCTCGAAACAGTACAAAGTGCACTGGTAATGGCACTGGTACGCGATTCGCACTTGCGAAAATGACAAATGCCTGTCCATGTTCGAGTCAATGTAACTGACAAGGTCCCGCAGCGATTTTGAATCTAGTACGAATCTATTTCAAATAGTACGGATCTGAAACACTTTCACTGTAGGACCATGTCAAATGCGTTATTCGCATGGGTAACGGTAGGCATTTGACATTCCTGTAAAATGGCCTGAACATGGACAGGCATTTGTCATTTTCGCAAGTGCGAATCGCAAACATGGACAGGCCATAATGGAGATAGTACATTACAACTACATTGAATAATATGTACCGTACTACTTTTCAAATTCACCAATTTGCGTCGTACAGCTAGGCGCAAAAAGCACTGCTATGCTGCTTTATGAATAAAACGAATCCAACCGAATTACTACTTTTTATTAAATTGATGCTCTCTGGGTGTACATGAAATTAAGAGAAAAAAATATTCTTGCAGAAACCTTTTTCCTGTACGTATACAAGATGCCGAAGAAAAGCAGCAGCGGTAGTAAGATTTCGCAGGCCAGCCACATCTATGTATAAAACAAAGTTAGAAGTGTTTTGTATACGAAGTTGGTCGGCTGTGCGTATGACGGTATGACAATGACTATGGCTATGGTTAGAGCCTTAGAGCTACGTCCATAATACGAACATTGTATACCCATGTGTGAGCAAAGTAATATGCACTGTTCCGGTTTATGGATTCTCCTAGGTATTTTATAATAGCAATTCAGTGACGCTGAGTGCTGAGGTGCAAAGAAATTATCACACAATATAAACATAAGGTGATGTTTTCAGTTATGTATTCTCGGAAAGGCTTCGAACCCTGGTTGATCATGCGCCAGACGGCCTTCTATACCACTGAGCTATCGTCGCCTCAATATCTTAAAATTGTTGCTCAGATATGCTCACAAACTAAGTGAATGCCGTCATGCTTGTTAGTTCAAGGTAAATATGTAAAACCCACCAGTCCTCTCCTGAAGATTACCCAATTTTTCCAGCATAACAGCCAGAAGTGACCGCTTTGTAATAGCATTTCAAACAAGATGGGACAAAAATTATATTGTACAAACAGCTATGAATAATTTATGTGCAGTATGCAGATGTATGTGTTTCATGCAAATCTACACACAATAATCGAATTTGAATACTCCATATACCAGACTATCGATATTGAAGTGAAACTTCTAGCTTGTGCACATTTTTTCCGATAAGGTTTCCTATCCCGAACACACACGTGCTTCTGTGGCGCAATTGGCAGCGCGTTCGGCTGTTAACCGAAAGGTCGGTGGTTCGAACCCACCCAGGAGCGAATATTTTGCAACAATGAAGTGGAGAAAAGAGAACATGGTATTTAGGAATAATTTTTGGCGTAAGTAAGCAAGATGATGGATGTATTGGCTAATTTGGGAATGTTTGTTGTCAATTGCATATACATAGTGAGTTGTAAGAGCTTTTTTTTCCAATCAAGAAAATAACACGCAAAAAGTTTATTGTGAAATACTCGTATTTAGTTGATACTTCTAGACGTCGAATAAACTTTGCTTCGTGCTTATCAGCATATCGTAAGATGCTCCGTGTCAATATAGATCGTAAAAATGTATAAAGTAACAGAGGGATGGCAAGTAACAAAAAAATTGGACTTTTGGATCAATCCCAAAGTATGTTAGCCCTTGGCCTCTTACTACAAAGCAAAGGGAAATCGGCACATAAGATGATGTTTTCAGTTATGTATTCTCTGAAAGGCTTCGAACCCTGGTTGATCACGCGCCAGACGGCCTTCTATACCACTGAGCTATCGTCGCCTCGTAAAGCCCAGTTTATCCGCAATCCAATCAACGAATCCCATCACAGTGTCCATTGCCTTACTCGGTACATCCACGACACCTTCCATTAGTTCTTTATCACAGCCCGTTTTTCCATATTCGGGGACCTGAAACTCTAGTTATAAGCCTTGACCAATGTATTAAATCGTCCTTGATTGAAGGAGCAGGTACGAGTCTCATTTTCCCTTGTAAGAGCTATAACAGTGCAAATGAAAACTAACGCTACCCACTGTCCACAGTACTGAAACTGATTGATGTACAACACGTCAACGGAGTCAGCGTCTACGAATTTTTTAACAATGATTAGCAATGATTAACAACGAATTTTAACAACAACAATGAATTAGGTTTTAACAATGATTTTAATTTCACGCAAAGCATAGTTTAGCCTTAGGCCTTTAGCCACTACCCTTACCCAAAGGCTGAAGTAATGTCTGTGATCCCAGACATAATCAGACGCTTTTGCAAGGTCAAATTTGTATTGATCACTGCAGGAAAAGTCCTCTCCTTGCGGTGGACCGGTACATTCTATATACGCACATCCTGGGTCCATACAGTCTGGGTACCTAAAAATAATTCGCTAATAATTGGTATAGGCATACAAATTATGACAAAATCAAAGTTAGCTCGTTATGGTGCTAGGTTATGCAAGGACATAAGTGATAATAACCCCCCGGAACGTGTGAAACAGAGCCTTAGAAGTTGTATGTATTGATGCACACGGTCCCTTGTTAGTATGATGGTGTCCTTACCGCACCAACCTCTTAGGGTACCTTTTGGTTTGCGAGCTAGCCACTACCTTAAGAACTTGTCTTTGTACCCACGACTCGTTGATCCAATAAACATTTATTATTATAAGTTGCCATTTTAGCAGTGTAGTAAACATCGAGTGTATCTATTCTACATAAGCTATAAAAGATTAGGCATGTGGATGAAATTATTATAAAATCAACACAGGGACAAACGCACCAAATTTCAGTGCTATGATGATACGCGCGTTCCAGATTGTTCGGATCACATGGTTTGCTGTCGTCTCTGTCTGTAATAGAATATATTTTGAGTTAATGATATTTACGTGGACACATATAGACCTATCTCAGTTGGGGAAGGCGTTTCAAAGAAGTACATACACCTAACGCATTCTTACGCTAAAACCTAAAGCTGACTACCAACACTTACCTAATGTTCCATTCACATGATCTTTCACACATCCTGGAGAGTGTGGTACGATGTCCTTTCGAAATACAACACGATACCTAAATTTGTTCATCATTTTGTGAATCTCATCATAAGAATCCATTTTTTCTTTCATTTCAGGTTATCACCATTTCCAGGTTAAGTACATGAACAAAACGTAACTCCAGTTGAAAAGTGGGTCAACTGTAATAGTGAAAGCAGAAAGCCACTAACTATTACAGCCTCTTATTACATGATCCGCTGAACTTTTTCGTCATCTTACTAGCTGTTGCCGCGTTTCTTGCAAAACATTTTCTCAACACTATGCGTTATAAATTATGAAAATAATAAAAACACAACGTATACATAAGGGATAAAACGGTGACCGCATATATATATATATATATATATATATATATATATACTGATATATACTGTGCATCATATAAAATGATGAGAAGTTGGCAAACTAAGCCAAATGCAAAGATAAACTTGAGTTTCCTTAACAAGTAATACGTTGCGCTAGAAATCAATTGACTAATAATCCTGAGTGTTTCGCCGCAATAAAGACCTTGGATTTTCGTGTGTTACTCCAGAAAAACATCAGAAGAACAATTCATAACTAAATATATACTACGGCACGCCTAATGGTAAAATTCACTGAAGTAGCATAATACGTGTTTGATACTTGCATAGTTCTTGTGAAACGCATAGGAACATAACAAAGATATTTCGATGTAAATGACAGTTTGGAAATACAAAAAGAAAGGAAACAACCGAGGTGAAAATTAATGATTATGCTTAGTAGGAAGCGCGGGCAAATATTTAATTTGAATTTTGCCCATTTTATTTTTGGTTTGAAGGGTTTTGTTTTGGTTTGTTTTATGTTTTTGCGCTGCTTGCATCCTCCCGGCAAACAAAAGGTTAAGCTACATAAAATAGAGAAAAACGAGATATGGTAGAGACTAAGAAACTAAGAATTACTGAGCAAATTATGGAGCAGTATCGGGCGAGTTTGGCTCCTCTGTCGAGAACAGGCCTTGCCGTCCTGCGCTCAGTTGTGCTTCGTGTCCTTAGCACATTAGCCTCCGTGCGTCCGTCCTTGACCTACAATATGTAGAATAATTATTTTGCTCGTGCTTTTCACATTCCGTTTGGCTTAGTTGTTGCAGCAAGAGTTGAATTGAATTGTTTGGTTTTGCAGTTTTACGTGCGCCGAATGTGGATTCTGCGTGGTCGCTTGCAGTGGTTCCGGATAACCGAAGGCTGGAATATTTCCGAAGGTTTGTGTTTTGCTTGCTGGTTGCGGTTTTTTCATAGGGGTTCAGTTCAGCTGTTCAGCAACGAAAAACCCTTTCTCGATCATTTTCCTCGCTTCCATTTGAGGTTGCATGTTCGATTTGCTCTTCGCAGTGGTTTGAATAGTCCTCGTAGTCGTTCACGTTGACTATTCTGATTTGTCGGTTGTTTAGCGTTTGTGGTTTCTGATAGGTTTCTATTGGTTTCCGTGTATTTATCAATCTGTACTCGCGTTGTGTGTCTGGGTTACGTCCAATTGGTTGGTTTCTTGGCCACGGTTTCGCATTTTCATTGTTTGGTTTCAGTTTCGCTTCGTTCAACGAGCTGTTCATTCCCGGGCCGTTGGATCTAAATGTCACCGGTTCGATCCCGGTTCGGGGCACCAATGTAAAGACCGAAAAGCTCCTGAGGACCCAAGACGAATAGCAAGAGGACCAAATGTAGAGCACTTCCGGTCTCACGGCCTTTAAGACACAAATACAGTAAAACACAGTAATACAGCGAATAATCACTTGCAATAAGTCAGCAGTGATAAGAGACCAATCAATAAGAATGGTTTATAGTTAATACAGTAATACAAATAATACAATAATAAGAATAAGGCGAGACGAGTCGTTGGTGCCTTATATGGCCACCAACCAATCGTAGTGATCCCGTAGGGACCTTAGGGTAATAACACCAACTGGTGCAATGGCTAACACGCCAGAAACGGCTACAAAGGCCAACACAAAGGTTATATGAATAGAAAGGTAATATAGGTATGTTAGAAGCTTCTAGAACACGATAATGATACACAGCTAACAAGGAAGACTACGGTAGCATGTGCACCGAATAGTGAACTACAGAGCTAATTAGTGAATTAGAATAGAGACAAAGTGGTCGCGGTCGCGACACTCCAATGTTTTTTCCATGACGTAGATATAAAATTGGCAACTGTAATTCTGACAACACTTTGCCGAACATTTACATAATCCAGACTTCCATTTTAAAATTCATTGTCGATTTGGTTGTTAAATTAAAGGGAATATGTAGGCCCTTTTTGAAGTTAAGCTGTATTAATAGAATGCGTGTTGCCCATTAAGGAAACAATAACAAAAGTTGTCTACAATTACCCCTTAAAAGAAAATCAATTACAAAGCTCGCCTTTTCCATAGTAAACGCTAATTCGGAACCCTTGCATAAATTTGGGTCTGATTGAATAAATTTCAGTTTAAATCGGCAAATAGCAAGATTCAAGATGCAACGCATTCCAATTTCGTATTTACATATTCAGTCGCCTATTTAAATTAACGTCTGGTATGGAAACGCTAGTTTCGCTTTTTTTTGCTCATTTTGAGTGCCTACATATTCGCTTTAAGCGAAATTAAAGAAAAGTGTAACTATACATTACAGATGGGTAAGAATGATGACAAAGACCAAAATGGAAGAGGCGTGAAACCGAGCGACAACAAAGAACGCGGTCAGCGTGACGAGAGTCTGGTGAGTTGTCAATGTCTGTTAATCTTATTCATCTATTTTTCGAAAGACTACATCAAATCTTTCAGCACTGAATTTACTTTTGTTATCGAAAAGCACTTGGCCAAAATTCACTAAATGTGTTCCATGTAACAACAACTAATTTCAAGACGTTTTAATCGAGTATTTTAAGGTCTCTACTCAGCCTAGCGATCTACAGGTCGACAGCACTCAGATTGAAAAGAAAGTGAGATCGCGACCTCTTCCACAGGTGAATCTTTAAATATTTTGTCTAATTTTCTCCGCTTATTGTCTTGGTTCGAAAAGTGTTTCGGTCATATCCATTATCTTATTGCGTTTCATTTAGTTCTCTTCTGTGAGGGAGGCAAATCCGCCGAAACGAAAAAAGGTATTTTTACTTTTGTTTGAATCGTCGATTAGTTTGAAGCAAAATGAAGATCGAAGATTAATCATACGCTTAAAATACAATATAGTGTTGTTTTTTTAAATAGTAATATTTTCATTTTAGACCCAAGACGTTTTCGGAGGGCCACGTGATACAAGGGCTCAAAAGACAAAAGTAAGCTATTTTTAAGTGATGGAGTTAATTTAAGTACGTTGCTTCCTTTAATGGTTTAAGTCTTTAATTTAGCTTGAGCGTAATTTTAAATATGATGCTTTCTGTGATGGTAATACGCCTTTAATTTCAGGCCGTTTCCGATGTTTTGCATCCAGTTGCCACCGGACGAAAGCACACTGTGCCAGAAACCAAGAAGCATGTAAGCTATCTGATCAATCTGTAGTCTTAACTTAGCTAAATTATTTTGCATAATATAAAAGGTTTATTCATTTACAGGAATATATCAAAATGAAAAAGATCAAAAATGATAAAACCTGATCAGATCCCAGAGAGCAAAGGAGTCAAGTCCTCCATTGCTAACTTGTTGAGAATCAATGTACTTAACTGAATACAAGGAAATTAACTATATAGGAAATCTTTGTTGCTTCGTAAGTTTTTAGCATATTTAAGCGTTTACAGTTGAAGATGTTTGTCTATTTTGTTTACTAACGTTTACTTTTAGAGGCTGGAAAAGCTGTCAGAGCTGCTAGGGCCCGTTTCGGGCGAGCCCCCGGCAAAGGTGAGCGACCTTACCGATATAGCGGATGTCAAGACCATCCATTCTAAGAAGTGTATTGCTAATATGTTTTTTGTTTATGACGTTTGGAACAATTTGTACCAGTAGAGGATACTGTTGTAATTACACCAGTAGGAAGTTCATCAGGAGTACTAGGTTACATTGTTCCACTTTTGAATCGTTAATTTTAATTTCCGTTTAGTTTCATGAAATGTCAATTTTTGGTTCATTCTTTCAGAAGGCTTTGGATATGAATGAAGGCGGTGAACCAGAAGAGCGTCCTCCAGTCAGTTCTTTTTTGATTTTAGTTACTTCTTCATAGGACATTGCCGATCACAGCGAAAATATAAGCATGTTATTGCCCGTGACAAAGGGTCTGTGGCCGTGAGCACTTTCGCTTCCCATCCAGGAAATAGACGTATCGTAATCCCTGTTCCTACGTTTTAGACAATTTGAAAGGTACTATACATGGTGATGTATCATTTTACACACAAGAATATTCTAGTTTTCCACTCATGATTTGAGTTTCTTCGAAAGTTTAGTTTTAAGATGCCTCTATTTCCTTTATAGAAAGTGAAATCGCTCATTTACGGTGCATTTGCCTTGTTGATAAAAGTCACATATGTACATGCTCCAGCAGATGATTTTATTTTGCATAAAATTATACAAGTTATTACAGGAATCTGGTTCCGTAGCGAATCCTAAGCGGAATCGCTGTGCTCTACCGCCACTCGCTGTTGTAAGTATACTATTTGCTCCTCAGCATGTTTTAACCGACTGAACTACCGTTACAACGAGTCCATGGAATTCGTCTTGCTGCAACAGAATTCACTTTTTTTAACGCATTTGAGCGCATTACGGATAATTTAGCATTGCGCACGAAAAAAGTACTCTATTCGCCCAATGGGTGCATTGGAGTGCGAATAATAATTATTGTTTTAGTGATTATTATTGCACTAACATTCACTTCAATTAAGTTATTTCAGGAGCTTATCACGCATGCTCGACGAGAAGGCGTGAGTGCAAAAAAACTCTTATTGACCGGAGTGAGTTATTTTTCTATTAAATATGGATACGCCTTCGCTGGTTGAGTGTACTGTTTTTCCTAACGGTTTTCCGGTTCTTGAGTTTTCACGGAACTTTTCAGCGCGCCTATGAGCTCTTTCAACAAGCCCGTGACCATAAGAGAAAGGATGTTATGGCAAAGGAATCGAAGAAAAATGACGGCGAGACGAAGCGCTTCGAACATTCGCGGGACATTAAGAAAGATAGGACCTTGGAAAAGGACCCGAAGAAGCCAGTGGTCGAGTCCAAGCAGACGACTGGTTATGAAACGATTCCAAAAGAGCGGGAGAAATCAGCCGGAGTGAGCACTCATCATTTGTTCCATTTTCAAACGAATGTACGTATATGTTTATTGAGATAATATCTACTATTATTTTAATGAATTAGATTAGGCGTAGGTGTTTACTGTTTTGACTTAGGATCGTTCCCAGCCTGCTTCCCCAATGCCCAGCTCCTCACCTCGCACGCCGGCTTCAAGATTGACGACCCCGGATAATCGTTCATCTATTTCGCCACACCGTTTCACAACAAGTCCTGCATCACCAGCGTCGACCACATGGGCATCTTCATCTGCGAGCACGCCCGTCAAGCTGCCGACTGCAGCAAAACCCGTCACGGTTGCGACAGACGGGAAGGTAACTTTCCAGACACCGGAGTCATACGCAACGTGGGTACAACTTACAAATTATACGTTTCAGTTGCTTTCTTGTGTTTAGCAATAAAGGCATTTATTGGATTACAAGCTGAATCCGAGTCTAGTTTTACAACGTTCACATTGCGTTTTGGACAAAAGGCCAACAAACAATGTCATGTGCCATTTTTTCAGATATGTTCACTCTTTGAAGTTGTTGGAAAATTCGCATAAAAGGTAAGTCAATGTTTATATGCTTGTGATATCTGTTCAGAACGTCTTTGTTTTTTATTTACTTTAGTATTACTTTTTGGACGACTGTAAATGTTTCCAGAAAGGCGGCGAAGAAGGAAAAAAAGCGTCAAGACCAGTGAGTTCGTGAGCAGCTATATGAAGCCTAGTAAATGTAGGCACACCTTCCATACACTACGACCTAATAACCAATTACGAATGGTGTTAGTTTTCGTAATCTGGACATAATTGTAGTTTATGACTACCGTATATATTTTGTCTCAAAAAGACATGTCGATCATCGATTTTCGAATCGTTTCGAATCACATGCGTGTTTGTTGATTTTCTCGGAGATCCGTAGTGGGGGGTCTCACCCCATTAGTTATTTGTTTTGTATTATTAGTTTGTTCTAGAATGTAACCTTTCTAATTGTTAGTCACTTTTCGTATTCTAGTTGCGTAGCCGCAATAGTTTAGCCGTCGTATGAGTTTCTTTCTTGAGAATTTTAAATGTATCTTCTAGCAAGTTTCTTCGAGTTAGTTTAGTACTCTAGTATGAGTTGTTGTTGAATTATTGATTCTCCATTGTGGATCCTCATTTGTTATGATACACTCACCTGTCGTATGAGTTTCTTTCTTTAGAATTTTAAATGTATCTTCTAGCAAGTTTCTTCGAGTTAGTTTAGTACTCTAGTATGAGTTGTTGTTGAATTATTGATTCTCCATTGTGGATCCTCATTTGTTATGATACTCACCTGTATTTGTTTTGAGCGACGTAGTAAAGTAAAATATTGTAGTAAAATTCTTGTTTTTCTCAATTAGTAAAAACTTTATTGTAGTAAAATTCTTGTTTTTCTCAAGACTAAGTTTATTGTAACTACACCGGTTGTTAATCTATTTTCTATCTATACTACTTCTGGTCCTCATGTGAATGGTTATCAGAACGGCGTCTTGAACGGAATCGTCTTGTGAAACTATTTTCTTCAGGCCATTCCTCAATTAGTTAGCAAGGTCGCTGGGATTGATATATCCGCGGCTTGTTAAGGAACAATCTACAATCAAGACTTTAGATTGTTCAATGCTGGGGAGTCCCTCACCGGCCAGGGGACTTGCCCATGGGGGCCGAACCGTTTCGTATCTGTCGTGGCGAATGCTGCTATCAGAGACGACACTGGAAATCAAATACTTTTGTTCTAGTGATAGAATTCAGGACCGAATTTCTATTTTTGCTAATTGTGCCTTGTGATTGTTTATGTTGATGTATTGTGCGATGCGGTGAGGTGGTCGGACGACCCCAATACCCATTAATCGGTTTGCTCTCTGTGTGTCATTTTGCTCAATGGTTTTGTGGTGAGGTGGTCCGACGACCCCAAGATCCTTACTTACCTTGAGTTCTGTCGAGCTGTAGCTCACTCTGTCATTTGAACCCCTGCAAGCTGGTGAGGTGTCATGCAAGGCCCTACATCAGTGGTTCATTCTGACACCCAGGCTTAGTAGAAATAGTTTTGCTTTTTTGTAAGCAACAGTTTCTACTAAACCTACTGCCGTTTGGGCGTAAACCAAACTGGTGTTCAACTGCTGAACCCAGTGAAGGCTTACCCTTGAACAGGTTAATAATGGTTATGGTACGAGAGTTCTCTCCGTTTCTGTCACTTCTGTTTAACCGTTCATATGGCAGAGAGTGCTACATTTGATCTTGGTGTCATGGTTACCCAAGGTTGAGTCGCTGGCTGTATCACAGTTTTACTGGTGGATACTCCAGCCTGCTCACCCTTTACGAGATACTCAGTTAATGTTCTACGCGGAGTTATTATGCTTGTGGCGTTAACAGAAACTGGTACCTTGTATGTGTTAACTATGAAGGCATTAGAACTCTATATGATTGAGTAAAATTATCACATATGACGAGGTCGTTTGGTCATTATGAGAACGGTTTCAGATGTCAGATCATTCTGGAAATGAAGAACATACGCCTGTTGATATGGATGTTGAGAAGCCGGAAGAGGAAGACGTGCTGAAGTCGGATGAGAACGAAGAACCGAAGGCCGGTATCAACGAAGAACTGATTCTTGCAGCAAGACTTGATTTCGGCGCCACACTTGATAGTGTATTGAACTTATCGGAGACGGTTGTTGCTATTTGTTTGAGAGCAGAACCGCGATTGCGTGAGCGCGCTGCCTCACAAATTGTCACCAAAGTAGATGATCTTATGCGAGAGTTGCGTGAAAGATGGTTGAGGGTGCAATTGGCTAATGATGGTTTTGATACCTTGCCTTGGAGACATGCCGCGAGTGTGATGGCTACCCTTGACAAGTTTGGTATTAAAGACGTTACAACTCTTAATGAGTATGTCAGTGAACATGGAGAACAAGCTGAGATTCTTGAAGAATTGTGCAAGATTACTGGTGCAAGACTTCCAAACCTAGAGAATACAGTCGGAAATCGACAGGTACTTTGCATACTGATGTTTTGGAATTTGGAAGAACCAGTCCAGAGAACTCAGTTAGATAACATAATGAAGGTACCCGTACTGTTCCGCCCGTGGTTGAACATCGTGATTCGTTATCTGAATGGTCCAGAGATGCTTGGTCTGCTCTTTTGTCTGCTTTGCCTCCTCTGACAAGATTCGGTGCTTGTGACGTTGATACATTTGAAAGTTACGTGAGCGCAATTAAACTCCGTTTTCTGCCTGGAATCCCTGATCATCTGAAACTCGCCTTGTTCTCATCCTACTTGAAAGAAGACGCGCGACTGATGTTGGACGCTATTCCTCAGACGATCAAAGACGCTGGTTTTGAGGCAGTGTTGACTGAATTCAGATCACGTTTGAAGGGCAGTGTTACGTTGAAGAAGGCTGTGTATCAGCGTGAACTCTTGAGTTTTACTCGGAAACCTGGACAGAGCGTATCCTACTTGTGTCGTGAAATTGAATCCCTTGGGAAAAAATCTTTTCCTAGTGACGAAGAACTGGAGATGCGTATGAACCAACAGTGCTCGGCTTTGCTGCAATGTCTTCGTGATCGTAAAGAGTTCTCTTCCTATCTGGATGTCTCCGTTTCCAGCGAAGGACAGATGATGTCGTGTAATAATAAGGTGAAAGAGATGGCTTTGAGACACGAAGTCTACGAGAATCTGAACAAGTCTCAGGTGCATTCTTCTTCGAGGTCTACCAATAATCGTTGGTCGGGTGGATCGAATCATCGTCCTGAAAACTCCCCTCGTTATGGCCATTCTAAGCAGCCGGAAAGATCCACACCTATTCGTACGGGAGGAAATGCAGTACCGTTGAATAGTAATCGTTCTGAACCGTCGAGGAATTTCACTTCGAATCCTCATATTGTTTGTCATCGTTGTAATAAGAAGGGTCATGTCCAAGCAAAGTGTCCTCAGCTGAGACATGAAGAAATGGTGGTGAAAGCACCAGTTGTAAAAACAAGTGGGTGGTTGCCTGCTTCTGCTCTGAAGGAAGAGGATTCTAACCAGGCGGCGTCGAGTTCCTTCAGTCGCGCTAAATTTGTCCTGGAAATGAAATCTGGCGCGGTGCCAGTTCATCAGCAGTCGTCCGAAGGGTCGAATCATAAGGCTGATGAGGTGTGCAGATTGCAGATGGCCACGAAAGGTCAGGCTGGTTTGTGCATCGGAAAGAGTCGCAACCTGGATAAGGTGCCTGCTCGTTTCCAATCGGGGTGGACTCTTGAAAAGAGGGACCCGAGGTTTACTCTTGAAGAGAGGGACCTGAAGACCGGTGTGGATGTAGCGTGGCATCGTGAAGCCGGAAAACTTGCCCACGGTGAGTTGTGCACGACTCATCGCACGCTGCTGGGAAGTTATTGTTTTTGTTCTTGTGTGGAATCAGCACCCGACGGACTGATTCTGGAGGAAATGCGACCAATTGTATTGCCCACGACAGACAATGCGTACATCTCGGATCAACTGCTACTTCGTGGTACAGTAGCATTCGTGAACACTGATATTGTCATCGACACTGGTGCCGCGATTTCAGTTGTCTCATCGGGATTTCTGCGAAAACCGCACAGTGAGGAAAGTGTTACAAAGAGAATGCAGAAGGAAGAAGTGAACTACTCTGAGGGGACGCCTGAAGAGTTTGGTGTATACGACGCGTCACGTAACCTTCTAAAGCTGATTGCCCGTTGTCATCTTCCTGTACAGTTGGATGGAGGTGAATTGGGGCGCATCGGATTTCATGTCGTAAGACGTGACGAACCAACAGTGTTGATTGGAATGAACGCGATCAAAAAGATTGGTCTGCGGTTTTTTTAAATTGCCCGGACGATGGAGCCGGGCTATCTGTTGATCAAACGGCATATGTACCACCTGGTACAATGAAAGTGATTCCAGTGAAGGGAGAAAGAAAGAACGCCGTTTATCTCCTGGAATCACAGAAATGGTTGTCTACTTCGGTGTTGGTTGAGACGGATTCGGAGGGAAGAGGACATGTTTTGATTGATAACATCAGCTCGGACATTGATAACGTACTTCATATTCATAAAGTAGAAACGTTGTCTTCTTCGGAATACTCGGAAACCCTTGAATGGGATGATCTGGAAAAGGTCTTACCGGAATCTGTGTTCAACAAGACGTGCGAGGAAATGTTGGAACTCGATGCGAAGCAGCAGTATGATAGTGTTGACCGTTACTCGCAGATTATTCAAGAGTTGTCAGCGAACGGTATGGAGAGTCGGGAAGAACTGGTTGAACTTGTGAAGCAGTTTGAAGATGTCTTTGCTCTAAATGACAGTGAGTTGGGTAGAGCAAAAGGGTTTTACCATGTAGTTGATACGGGTGATGCACCACCGATCAGACAGCGTGCTCGCCCAGTGCCATTGCCGATGATTGATCAAGTGAAAGCTCTTCTTCAACGAATGAAGCGAGAGGGTATTGTTACGAAAAGCAAGAGCCCTTGGGCTTCACCGACTGTTTTGGTCAAGAAGAAAGACGGAACCATCAGATTGTGTGTAGATTATCGCAAGTTGAACGAAGTGATGAAACACGATGCTCATCCGCTGCCTAATATGGATTTGACGATCCAAAGTCTTCACGGAAATAAGATCTTCAGCACATTCGCTCTAGTTTCGGGCTTTTGGCAAGGTCCGATGGAACAGCAAAGTCGATCGAAAACTGCATTTGTCATCCTAAATGAGTTGCTCGAATTTACCGTGATGCCGTATGGATTGGCGAACGCGCCTGCATCTTTTCAACGTCTGATGCTATTAGTTCTGGCCGATATCCTTGGTGATAAGATCTTTGTGTATATCGATGATGTTGTGGTTGCTTCCTCTACATGGGAAGAGCATGTTCGACTCTTGGAGCTTCTGTTGAGCCGTTTGAGAAAGTTCGGTCTGCGTTTAAAGGCTTCGAAATGTCATATTGGAAAGAAAGAAGTTCACTTCCTCGGGCATATTGTATGTGAAGAGGGTGTTCGAGTGGATGAAGACAAGATACAGAATATTCGAGACTGTCCACGACCTTCTTCAATCAGTGAACTGCGTACGTTTCTGGGAATGGCATCGTACTATCGAAAGTTTGTCAGCGGTTTCTCTAAAATTGCGGGACCCTTGTATAATCTCACAAGTCCGACAACGAAGTGGGAATGGGGAGAAGGACAGGAAAGAGCGTTTACGATTCTGAAGTCGGCTTTATCTTCGACTCCTGTTCTAGCTCAACCGGATGTTGAAGCTGCGCGTTCTGGAAAACGTTCGTTCGTGGTATATTCTGATGCTTCGAAACAAGGGATCGGGGCCGTTCTCTGTCAAGAAGACGAGAATGCGAACCTGCGTCCTATCCACTTCATGTCGAAAAGGTTGAACTCAGCTCCGACCAATTATCATCCAACAGACTTGGAGGCATATGCTATTAAGGAGGCTTTGGGAAAATTCCGTCCGTATACCTATGGAACCCAAGTTATCGTGCGAACTGATCATCAGGCTCTTGTTGCGTTGTTGAAGCGAACAAATTTGTCGGAACGTACTCTACGTTGGGCGCTAGAACTGCAAGATGAGAACATCAAAATTGAGTATGTGAAAGGAAAGGCAAATGGTGTTGCCGATGCGTTGTCGCGAGGACCTGTTGTTCTGGGAACAACTGTTGATGATGCTTCTGAAGGTACAAAGCTTGATCGTATTATCAGTGAAATGGTTTTCCGTGTGCACGATGATGAATGGCAACGGACTCTTGAAGCTGATTCGGGTTTTCAAGAAAAGAAGTTGGCAGACGGTGAACTAGATAGTGAAGTATCTATTGAGAATTCGACCAAGTTGAGTGTGAAGAACTTTGTTGACGTTGATGGAAAACTTCTGTACATCGGGCAAGATGGATACCTACGACGATGGGTACCTGAGAAGTTTAGAAGAGAGGTCTGGAAAGCTGCACATGAGTCCGAGTTTGGTGGACACGGTAGTGCTGAAGTCAGTCTAAACAGAGTCGCTCGGGAGTTGTACTGGCCTGAGATGCCAAAGGACTTCAAAGAATGGTATCGGCAATGTGTGAAATGTCTGGTTGGTAACGTGAAACCATGCTACGTTCCTCCTCTACATCCTCGTGTCGTGTCTTCTGCGTTTGATACAATTGCGGTAGATCTGGTGGACTTTGGAGAGCCTACTACCCGTGGAAATCGGTACATGCTGAGTGTAATAGACTATTTTACAAAGTATGGTTATGCTGAAGCACTTCCTGCGAAGAATGCAAATTTGGTGTCTGCCGCTTTGCTGAACTATCTCTTGAGAGAATGTCGCATTCCGCGTGAGATTGTGTCAGATCAAGGGAAGGAGTTTATAAATGATGTTGTTAAAACTGCTGCGCGATGGACAATCTGTCTCTGATGCCTGCTTCGCTTCAGCATCGGAGTCGATTTGCATCATTACCTTTGATCTACGGTGAGCTTTGCACGTCGACTTGTTTTTGACGTCATAGATTCTGAATAAGAAGCGCGATCGAGAATCTGTCTCTGTCGCATGCTTCGCTTCAGCATTGGAGTCGATTTGCATTGTTACTTTTGATCTGCGGAGAACTTTGCACGTCGCCTTGTATTTGACGTCATAGATTCTGAATCAAGCGCGATCGAGAATCTGTCTCTGGTGCTTCTTCGCTTCAGCATTGGAGTCGATTTGCATGGTTACTTTTGAGCTGCGGTGAATTTTCACGTCGACTTTTTTGAGTCGTAGATTCTGAATCAGAGCACGATCGACAATCTGATCTGACGCGTGTTCGCTTCAGTATTGGAGTCAATTTGCATTGTTACTTTTGATCTGCGGTGAACTTTGCACGTCGACTTGTATTTGACGTCATAGATCCTGAATCAGAAGCACGATCGACAATCTGTCTCTGATGCCTGCTTCGCTTCAGCATCGGAGTCGATTTGCATCATTACTTTTGATCTAATGTGAACTTTGCACGTCGACTTGTTTTTGACTTCCAACATTCTGAATCCATGAGTCATAGATCGATTCTGCGCGCGCGCCTCGCTCAGGGGATATGGCTTTAGCTTCAGTTTTGATTTTGATAAGTTAACTATTTCAATTTTTGAAGTTACACTGAATTCGCTTTATCTGCATTTTGAAGATTTTAATGAAATTCGCATTTTGGTCGGATCGGATTTTCGGAGATTCGGAGTGCGCATTTTAATTATATTCGGATTTTATAACGGCGGACCTTCGGTCGTCCTTCGCTTGCCTGACGTTCACTATGCTTTAAATTTGAACTTCGTGTGCAATGTTACCTTTGAGCTACGGTGAACTTTGCACGTCGACTTGTTTTTGACGTCATAGATTCTGAATCAGAAACGCGATCGAGAATCTGTCTCTGACGCATGCTTCGCTTCAGCATTGGAGTTAATTTGCATTGTTACTTTTGATCTGCGGTGAACTTTGCACGTCGACTTCTATTTGACGGTGTAGATTCTGAATCAGAAGCGCGATCGAGAATCTGTCTCTGACGCATGCTTAGCGTCAGCATTGGAGTCGATTTGCATTGTTACTTTTGAGCTGCGGTGAACTTTGCACGTCGACTTATTTTTGACGTCGTAGATTCTGAATCAGAAGCGCGATTGAGAATCTGTCTCTGATGCGTGCTTCGCTTCAGCATTGGAGTCGATTTGCATTGTTACTTTTGATCTGCGGTGAACTTTGCACGTCGACTTGTATTTGACCTCATAGATTCTGAATCAGAAGCGCGATCGAGAATCTGTCTCTGGTGCATGCTTCGCTTCAGCATTGGAGTCGATTTGCATTATTACTTTTGATCTGCGGAGAACTTTGCACGTCGACTTGTATTTGACGTCATAGATTCTGAATCAGAAGCGCGATCGAGAATCTGTCTCTGGTGCATGCTTCGCTTCAGCATTGGAGTCGATTTGCATTGTTACTTTTGATCTGCGGTGAACTTTGCACGTCGACTTGTATTTGACGTCATAGATTCTGAATCAGAAGCTCGATCGAGAATCTGACTCTGACGCGTGCTTCGCTTCAGCAACGGAGTCGATTTGCATTGTTACTTTTGATCTGCGGTGAACTTTGCACGTCGACTTGTATTTGACGTCATAGATCCTGAATCAGAAGCGCGATGGACAATCTGTCTCTGATGACTGCTTCGCTTCAGCATCGGAGTCGATTTGCATCATTACCTTTGATCTACGGTGAGCTTTGCACGTCGACTTGTTTTTGACGTCATAGATTCTGAATAAGAAGCGCGATCGAGAATCTGTCTCTGTCGCATGCTTCGCTTCAGCATTGGAGTCGATTTGCATTGTTACTTTTGATCTGCGGGGAACTTTGCACGTCGACTTGTATTTGACGTCATAGATTCTGAATCAGAAGCGCGATCGAGAATCTGTCTCTGGTGCATGCTTCGCTTCAGCATTGGAGTCGATTTGCATGGTTACTTTTGAGCTACGGTGAAATTTGCACGTCGACTTATTTTTGACGTCGTAGATTCTGAATCAGAAGCCCGATCGAGAATCTGACTCTGACGCGTGCTTCGCTTCAGCATTGGAGTCGATTTGCATTGTTACTTTTGATCTGCGGTGAACTTTGCACGTCGACTTGTATTTGACGTCATAGATCCTGAATCAGAAGCGCGATCGACAATCTGTCTCTGATGCCTGCTTCGCTTCAGCATCGGAGTCGATTTGCATCTTACTTTTGATCTAAGGTGAACTTTGCACGTCGACTTGTTTTTGACTTCCAACATTCTGAATCCATGAGTCATAGATCGATTCTGACTGTTGATTCATTTTGAAGATGTCTCAACGACGATCACACTACAGTGTCACGTCGGATGCTTCAACTTTAATTTTTGGGGTCAAAGTCCACTTTTGGAACATTTTTTATTTTATTTTATCGATTGATGACGTCATTGAATTATTCTGAATGCATATTTTTCACGGATTCATCTGAGTGTCTTCGACACCAGATCTCAGATCGATATCTCAATTTTCATTTTTTATTAAATTTTACATTTTTGGGCAGTCGGACGTCAATAACTCGCCTAATATCGATCGATATCGATTTTTTGACAAACTCGTTTCTCATAGATTTATTTGCTCCCCATATATGGAGGTTCTGGATGTCATGCTCAAGTTTCATTTTTTGGCACTTTGCCAAGGCTCACTACTGTGCAGGCCTTCGAAGGACTGATATCGATTATCGGAAAAAAGCGTTTTCTTATGTTTTGCTAAGGTTCACGTAGCCACCGTGGCTATGGGCTAGCTGAACGTTAACTGGGAAAGCTGAGCGTTAGTGACAGACAGAATGACAGAACTCGTCTATATAAGAAGGCAAAGTAGTGAGGACAATTGGTTAAGGATATTTAATTATTAAGGAATATATATTATAATATTATTATTTAATTATTAAGGACTAAGGAAGGATATTAAGGACTATTAACTATTTCACTCACGATTCAGGTAGAATGGCATCAAAAGCAAAAGCAAATTCCACATTTCCAACTCGCGGTTCTCCAAATGTGTACACTTTTACTTGGTCGCTGCGTCGATAGCCTAAGTAGCGGTGTATTATGAACATCCCTGATTGTTAGAGGGTAATTTAACCCGTTGCAGAGTCACTGGGTAATCACAATGGTGTAACATGGTGCAATGTGTAGCACTTCAGAATCCTCAATATATCGTACCATTGCGTTGGTTTAGTTGGTAATTGCATAGTTGATGTTAACCTGAATTGTGCCAAAGCTAACCTTGCTGAACTGTTCGGGCAGCTGCGAGTGTTGTGAGAGCAGCTCCAAGTGAATGACCCGTAAAAGTAATACGATAGTCCTGAAAATATAGAGTATGCTTGATCTGTGCTTTTAGTACTAGCCGGCTATCGATGGTATAAACAAAAGCAGCCGGCCTGCCGCGTACACTAGACCCGAATATGTGCACTGAGGAAACTTGGCCGGTGCGCGGCCTACACCAGGCCCAAAATGGGTGGGCCGCTACACCTGGGTCCGCCTGTTTCTGTAGGCCGCGCACCGGGCAAAGTTTTGTGTTGTGGGCCGCCAGGACCCAAGCGTCTTTTGTGGGCTCGGGAGAAAGTTTCAAGTTGAGTGAATCACAACTAATTCAATCTGCTTAACAACCAAATGACAATATGGTCTGTGAAATTCTACAGAAAAAAATTATCAGCGGCAATCGCCGTTGAGATTTTGAGATAATTTCCCAACTTACCGCCGTGGACGCGTTTTTGAGTGCCGATTCCAAGTTGTCCCACAGAACATTGTGCGCGTTGAGAAAGTAGCGGTTTACCTGAGAATTCACTTCGTTATGGGGTTTGCAAGTCTGCAGAAAATTTACCGTATCTTGGAACTACACGAAAATATAATATATATATATATATATATATATATAATATATATATATATATATATATATATATTATATTAGATATGCAGGTTTGTGCAGAAATACGGTAGTTTTGACAGAAACACACCGAGTTTTTGGGATACTTGCAAACCTGATTATGAATTTTACTTCTGTTTTTTTTTTGGTGAGTAATACCGGTTTTTGGTAAATAATGATAAAATTGTGAGTATCCAACAACCACAAAATTATGTATCTTCTGCATCATTACTGACAATGAATCACACAAAAGACAAAACGTCTGACGTTGAATTCCATATAAGCTATTAGTTTACGAAAAACAGTGTATTTCTTGTTTTTTTTTTATCCTACTAAGGGTCGATTGCTGGATAAAATCTACTAAAATTCCGTTTTTAAAGCGAAATAAAAGCCGGTTTTTGAAACGCATCGAGTACAATATCATTCTTATGCAGCATATGCAAATAAACATAAACTAGAATAAAAAAATCGAGCTAAATTCGAGATTATCATAAATACGTAAGAACTCAGTTGTCCACGATGTGTTTCAAAAAACGGCCGGTATTTCACTTTAAACTTACGAGTCCCATCCCGAAGAACTCTGCTTGTGGTTTCAAAGTCGACCATCCTTGCAGAAGCAGCTGGACGTTCGTTTTTGTACCTAAATAACTTTGGCCTGTGATTCTTTAACTAACAGAACTGAGCACCGATATGGATCTTCTGGTTAGCGATCCTTGCACTTGCAACTAGCCGAGTTCGCAGCTTTATTTCATTTTGTGCCAAAATAATGCTATCCTGAAGTGATTCTTTATCTAACAGAACATCACTGTTATGGATATGTAAACAACCCGTATGGTCCTAGCAGACTTCGTAGCTTTATATCTTCTGTATTCTTAAAGCGAAATACCGGCCGGTTTTGAAACGACAACTGAATTCTTACGTATTTATGCTAATTTAAGATTCGAATGCTTTTTTTATAATTTATGTTTCATTTGCTAAGCGGCTCGATAGGTTTCAAAAACCGGCCGGTATTTCGCTTTAAATTAGATCACCTCTGAAGACTACGATCAGCTCCCGATTACGATCTGATCGGACAACATATCCAGAGCAAAGTGACGATACGATATCACAGGACTCCTGTATGTAGTCAACCATTTTATAGTCCGCAGTACTTCCGAACACCCTAAACGTATACGTATGGGTATGGTGTTACGGTTTTACGGTATACATACACGTCGAGCGCATCGGAAAAAGTTTTCCAGCGCGAAAAAATTTAGTTTGTATATATTGTAATAAAAATGAATGATAATCATTAGGAACTTATCGTAAAGATAGGTTTACTATTGGGCTGGTCCCTTTAATAGGTTGCGAATCAACTTTTTTTAAACATATTGTGTTACGTGAATTGCGAAACATTGCGTTTGAGTGTTTGTATTTTGTCGTACTCCACTTTTTTTTTTTTTTTTTTTTTTTTTTTTTTTTTTTTTTTTTTTGGTTTTTCTTTTTTCTTTTGTCTACTGAAAAAAACTACACTACCGAAAGGTTTAGCAAAAAAAAAGTTCAACAAGTAAGTAACCTGGGCAGACAATTTTCTGGGAATTCCGAGTAAGCACCGGCTGAGAGATCGAGCAACATGCGCGCCTCATTTTCATCATAATTTGTGAGCATCTTCTGCCGCGGCGCACCGATGGCGCCCAACATATAGATAAGCGTAAACAATGATTTGAAGTGAATCATGGTCATGGCAAACTACTTCCTGAAATTTATTTATTAAGCATCAAGCATAGGGGAACATGGGATCACTTGAGCAAAGATATGGTGACAATGAGTGGTGAATACAAATGCGAGTTTCATAGTAATTTTTCGGTGCCCACCGAAACTATGTAGATATGTGATTAAACAGTGATAACCGCAGGTCCGCAGGTGCTGAAGACACGCGTCTACATGCTTTAGGCTTCGCGCACTCCCTGGTAACAAATTAGGTAAATTTCTCGTGCGTGCAATTGCATACAGTTATTCTGCCGACCAACATAAAATCTAGCGCTTGATTCGGTCTGACGGGCGAGTCAGTAAAGAAAAAAAACCCACGGCCACGAAATCAGGAATAGTACACCGTTTTATGCAACACAAATCATAAGCTAACAGTTTGTAATTGAAGTAAAGTTATTCTCATGAACAAACTTGGACAAATATTTACCCCATAAAATAAACAATTGTAACTTGTAGCATACCACACTGGCACTGTTACAGATAAAGACGATACGTTCTAAAATAAGCATATTATATGTATTACCTATCACCTATATTATGCACATAAATAAAGCTAAAAACTATATCAGTGAAGGCTAACAGACAAGTATATATTACAATAAATTTCGGAACAGCGTAACATTTTTTTTCCGTGGATTATCTGCTATTTAAAGGGACGGGCCCATTTCCCATAAATAAACCTTGTATAAGTTATATATATTTACACTTGGCTTAGATTTTATTTTTTTGTTATAAACCTATAGCTAGACTAGAAGACTAGCTCGGCGCGCGCTGCGCGTGCGCCTCTCTCTAGCGATATGGTTTTAGCTTGAGCCGATTTTGATAAGATTTCAATTTTTGAAAGTTTAGGTCAGATTTGACTACACGAATTAGCTTCATTTCATTTTGAAGATTTTTTTAGGGATTTTTTTTTTTAGGTGTTTATTTTTTAAGAGATTCGGAGTTTAGTCGTTAGCTCGCTCGGCGGGCCTTCGGCCCGCCTTCTCTCGCCCGCGCTCGCTTAGTTCTTCCTGTTCGTGTTTTTAATTTAATTTGAGCTGCGTTTGCAATCTTACTTTTGAGCTACGGCGAAATTTTGCACGTCGAGTCTTTTTTGACGTCATGGATTCTGAAGCAGAAGCGTGATCGAGAATCTGGATGCGAGCCTCACTTGAGCACCGAAGTTCATTTCCATCGTAATCTTTAGACTATTGTATTAATATGGCTCAATTTTGAAGATTTTGATTAAGGTTCGGGATTATAGTCGTTAGCTCACTCGGCGGGCCTTCGGCCCGCCTCGCTCGCATCAACGTTCGATGTGGTTTTTGACTTTGGGATTTGATTTCATTCGAATCTCATGTTCTCTCTAAGCTCTCTATCTCTACTTTTGCGATTTTTATGGATTATATGATCGATCTTTCTTTTTTTTTGAATTTCAACATTCAACATCTTTTAAATTTTAGAGGTGTTGATCGAGGGATTCGGATTTATAGTCGTTAGCTCACTCGGCGGGCCTTCGGCCCGCCTCGCTCGCATCAACGTTCGTTATCGTTTACTTTGGAGGATGTTATTTCACCTTCAGAAGCTGTGCAATGTGGACCGGAGAGCTCAGCTTTCTATCCTTACTCATAAGACCATTTTCGCGATTTCTATGGATTATCGATCGATATTGATTTTTGAATTTTACCATTGAACTTATCTTTCGAATTTGATCAATATTTCAATATTGATCAGAGGGTCCAAGTCTCTATCTCTGTTCCTGTGCCGGTTCTGGATCTGTATTTGCGATTTCTGTGGATTATCGATCGATATTGATTTTTTCAATTTCACAATTCAACTTATCTTTGAGAGTTCAGCAATATTGATCAGTGTGTTCGAGTCTCTATCTCTGTTCCTAAGCCGATTCTGGATCTATTTTTGCGTTTTCTATGGATTATCGATCGATATCGATTTTTTCAACTTGACCATTCAACTTAGTTTTCGAAGTTGAGCAACATTGATCAGAGGGCTCGAGTCTCTATCTCTGTTCCTAAGCCGATTCTGGATCTGTTTTTGCGGTTTCTATGGATTATCGATCGATATTGATTTTTTCAATTTCACAATTCAACTTATCTTTGAGAGTTCAGCAACATTGATCAGAGGGCTCGAGTCTCTATCTCTGTTCCTAAGCCGATTCTGGATCTGTTTTTGCGGTTTCTATGGATTATCGATGGATATCGATTTTTTCAACCTGACCATTCAACTTAGTTTTCGAAGTTGAGCAACATTGATCAGAGGGCTGGAGTCTCTATCTCTGTTCCTAAGCCGATTCTGGATCTTTTTTTGCGGTTTCTATGGATTATCGATCGATATTGATTTTTTTTTATTTCACTATTCAACTTATCTTTGAGATTTGAGCCATATTGATCAGAGGGCTCGAGTCTCTCTCTGTTCCTAATCCGATTCTGGATCTGTTTTTGCGGTTTCTATGGATTATCGATCGATATTGATTTTTTTCAATTTCACAATTCAACTTATCTTTGAGAGTTCAGCAACAATGATCAGAGGGCTCGAGTCTCTATCTCTGTTCCTAAGCCGATTCTGGATCTGTTTTTGCGGTTTCTATGGATTATCGATCGATATTGATTTTTTGAATTTCAACATACAACATCTTTTAAATTTGAGCAATGTTGATCGAAGGATTCGGATTTATAGTCGTTAGCTCACTCGGCGGGCCTTCGGCCCGCCTCGCTCGCATCAACGTTCGTTGGTTTTACTTTGGAGGATGTTATTTCACCTTCAGAAGCTGTGCAATATTGACCGGAGAGCTGAGCTCTTATCTTTACTCCTAAGACCATTTTTGCGATTTTTGTGAATCCGATCGATATTCGCTTTCACAATTCAGCTTATCTTTGACGATTGAGCAATATTGATCAGAGGGCTCGTCTCTATTCTGTTCCTAAGCCGGTTCTGGATCTGTTTTTGCAATTTCTATGGATTATCGATCGATATCGATTTTTTTCAGTTTCAGCATTCAACTTAGTTTTCGAAGTTGAACAATGTTGATCAGAGGGCTCGAGTCTCTATCTCTACTCCTAAGCCCAGTTTTGGCACTTTATTTGCGATTTCTATGGATTATCGATCGATATTGATTTTCCAATTACACTATTCAACTTATATTTCGAAGTTGAGCAATATTGATCAGAAGGCTCGAGTCTCTATCTCTGTTCCTAAGCCGATTCTGGATCTGTTTTTGCGATTTCTATGGATTATCGATCGATATTGATTTTTTCAATTTCACAATTCAAATTATCTTTGAGAGTTGAGCAATATTGATCAGAGGGCTCGAGTCTCTATCTCTGTTCCTAAGCCGATTCTGGATCTGTTTTTGCGGTTTCTATGGATTATCGATCGATATTGATTTTTTTCAATTTCACAATTCAACTTATCTTTGAGAGTTGAGCAATATTGATCAGAGGGCTCGAGTCTCTATCTCTGTTCCTAAGCCGGTTCTGGATCTGTTTTTGCGGTTTCTATGGATTATCGATCGATATTGATTTTTTCAATTTCACAATTCAAATTATCTTTGAGAGTTGAGCAATATTGATCAGAGGGCTCGAGTCTCTATCTCTGTTCCTAGGGCCGATTTTGTTCTGGATCTTTTTTTTGCAATTTCTATGGATTATCGATCGATATCGATTTTTTCAATTTCATCATTCAACTTAGTTTTCGAAGTTGAACAATGTTGATCAGAGGGCTCGAGTCTCTATCTCTACTCCTAAGCCCAGTTTTGGCACTTTATTTGCGATTTCTATGGATTATCGATCGATATTGATTTTCCAATTACACTATTCAACTTATATTTCGAAGTTGAGCAATATTGATCAGAGGGCTCGAGTCTCTATCTCTGTTCCTAAGCCGATTCTGGATCTGTTTTTGCGATTTCTATGGATTATCGATCGATATTGATTTTTTCAATTTCACAATTCAAATTATCTTTGAGAGTTGAGCAATATTGATCAAGGGCTCGAGTCTCTATCTCTGTTCCTAAGCCGATTCTGGATCTGTTTTTGCGGTTTCTATGGATTATCGATCGATATTGATTTTTTCAATTGCACAATTCAAATTATCTTTGAGAGTTGAGCAATATTGATCAGAGGGCTCGAGTCTCTATCTATGTTCCTGAGCCGGTTCTGGATCTGTTTTTGCGGTTTCTATGGATTATCGATCGATATTGATTTTTTCAATTTCACAATTCAAATTATCTTTGAGAGTTGAGCAATATTGATCAGAGGGCTCGAGTCTCTATCTCTGTTCCTAGGCCGATTCTGGATCTGTTTTTGCAATTTCTATGGATTATCGATCGATATTGATTTTTTCAATTTCACTATTCAACTTATCTTTCGAAGCTGAACAATATTGATCAGAGGGCTCGAGTCTCTATCTATGTTCCTGAGCCGATTCTGGATCTGTTTTTGCAATTTCTATGGATTATCGATCGATATTGATTTTTTTAATTTTTCTATTCAACTTATTTTTCGAAGTTGAGCAATATTGATCAGAGGGCTCGAGTCTCTATCTCTGTTCCTAAGCCGATTATGGATCTGTTTTTGCAATTTCTATGGATTATCGATCGATATTGATTTTTTCAATTTCACTATTCAACTTATCTTTCGAAGCTGAACAATATTGATCAGAGGGCCCGAGTCTCTATCTCTACTCCTAAGGCGATTTTTGGCTCTCGGAAAAATTATCGATTGATTATTGATTTTTTTCTGTGCCAACATTCTTCGTTCTCCAGCCTGACCACGTTAGCCAGGGTCCCAGGTCTGAAGCTCTCGATAAATTTTTCACCGTTTTATGTCATTTCACTATGTTCTGGGAGGTGCTTAAGTTCAGTTGGCAACTTGCCAAAATTTAGATTATCGATTTATCGATTTTTGATTGGATCATTTTTCATCACGTCGATAGTGGATGCGTTTAGGATAGGTTTCATTTTTTCGGTTATCAGATATCGATTATCTGATAAGCAATCGATAATCGGAAAAAAGCTAATTCTTAATTTTCGCTAAGGACCCTAAGGCCGAAGACCCAAGTCCTTAGCTCTACTGCTAACCAACGATCTGAAACGTGACAGACAGACAGAACTGCTCTATATTACTACCATGTAGACTAGAGCTCGGCGCGCGCTGCGCGCGCGCCTCGCTCTAGCGATATGGCTTTAGCTTGAGCTTTTGTTCTTGATAAGCTAACGATTTTAATGTTTGAAGTTTAGGTTCAGATTGGCACTACACTGAATTGGCTTCATCTTTATTTTGAAGATTTCTATATGAGATTCAGAGTTTAGTCGTTAGCTCATTTTTGACGTCATCGATTCTGAAGCAGAATCGTGATGTAGAGTCTGTCTTTGATGCGAGCTCCGCTTGATCACTGAAGTCGATTTGCATCGTTACTGCTGATCTACGGTGAACTTTGCACGTCGACTTACTTTGGACGTCATAGATCCTGAATCAGAAGCGCAATCGACAATCTGTCTCTGATGCATGCTTCGCTTCAGCATTGGAGTTGATTTGCATCATTACTTTTGATCTATCAGCGAACTTTGGACGTCATAGATTTGAATCAGAAGCGCAATCGACAATCTGTCTCTGATGCATGCTTCGCTTCAGCATTGGAGTTGATTTGCATCATTACTTTTGATCTACGGCGAAATTTGCACGTCGACTTACTTTGGACGTCATAGATCCTGAATCAGAAGCGCAATCGACAATCTGTCTCTGATGCATGCTTCGCTTCAGCATTGGAGTTGATTTGCATCATTACTTTTGATCTACGGCGAAATTTGCACGTCGACTTACTTTGGACGTCATAGATCCTGAATCAGAAGCGCAATCGACAATCTGTCTCTGATGCATGCTTCGCTTCAGCATTGGAGTTGATTTGCATCATTACTTTTGATCTACGGCGAAATTTGCACGTCGACCTACTTTGGACGTCATAGATTCTGAAGCAGAAGTGTGATCGACAATTTGCCTCGGACGCGAGATCACAGAAGTCGATTTTCATCGTTATCTTTGCGCTACGGCAAAATTTGCACGTCGACTTATTTTTTTGAAGTTATAGATTCTGAATCAGATGCGCGATCGACAACCTATCTCTGATGCATGTTTCGTTTCGCACGGGAGTCGAATTGCATCGTTACTTTTGATCTACCGTGAACTTTGCACTTCGACTTATTTTTGACGTCATAGATTCTGAATTAGAAGCACGATCGACAATCTGTCTCTGATGCATGCTTCGCTTCAGCACGGGAGTCAATTTGCATCGTTACTTTTTATCTACGGTGAACTTTGTACGTCGACTTTACTTGGACGTCACAGATTCTGAAGCAGAAGTGTGAACGAGAATGTTTTTCTGATATCCATCTTCACTTGATCACTCAAAGTCCATTTTCATCGTTATCTTTTAGCTACGGCGAAATTTGCACGTCGACTTATTTCTGACGTCATAGATTCTGAATCAGAAGCACGATCGGCAATCTCTCTCTAATTCACGCTTCACTTTAGCATTGAACTTTATTTTCATCGTTATCTTTTGAGCTAAGGTGAAATTGGCACCCTTTTTGCGATTTCTATGGATTATCGATCGATATCGATTTTCTGAATTGCACAATTCTACTTATCTTTCACAGTTGAGCAATATCGATCAGAGGGCTCCAGTCTCTATCTCTGTTCCTAAGCCGTGTCTGGATCAGTTTTTGCGTTCTCTATGGATTATTGATCGAAATAGATTTTTTTCAAACTGATCATTCAACTTATCTTTCACAGTTGAGCAATATCGATCAGAGGGCTCCAGTCTCTATCTCTGTTCCTAAGCCGGTTCCGGATCTGTTTTTGCGATTTCTATGGATTATCGATCGATATCGATTTTTTCAAACTGATCATTCAACTTATCTTTCGAAGTTGAGCATTATTGATCAGAGGGCCCGAGTCTCTATCTCTGTTCCGAAGCCGGTTCTGGATCTGTTTTTGCGATTTCTATGGATTATCGATCGATATCGATTTTTTCAAACCGATCATTCAATTTATCTTTCGAAGTTGAGCATTATTGATCAGAGGGCCCGAGTCTCTATCTCTGTTCCGAAGCCGGATCTGGATCTGTTTTTGCGATTTCTATGGATTATCGATCGATATCGATTTTTTCAAAATGATCATTCAATTTATCTTTCGAAGTTGAGCATTATTGATCAGAGGGCCCGAGTCTCTATCTCTGTTCCGAAGCCGGATCTGGATCTGTTTTTGCGATTTCTATGGATTATCGATCGATATCGATTTTTTTCAAAATGATCATTCAATTTATCTTTCGAAGTTGAGCATTATTGATCAGAGGGCCCGAGTCTCTATCTCTGTTCCGAAGCCGGATCTGGATCTGTTTTTGCGATTTCTATGGATTATCGATCGATATCGATTTTTTCAAAATGATCATTCAATTTATCTTTCGAAGTTGAGCATTATTGATCAGAGGGCCCGAGTCTCTATCTCTGTTCCGAAGCCGGATCTGGATCTGTTTTTGCGATTTCTATGGATTATCGATCGATATCGATTTTTTCAAAATGATCATTCAATTTATCTTTCGAAGTTGAGCATTATTGATCAGAGGGCCCGAGTCTCTATCTCTGTTCCGAAGCCGGATCTGGATCTGTTTTTGCGATTTCTATGGATTATCGATCGATATCGATTTTTTTTCAAAATGATCATTCAATTTATCTTTCGAAGTTGAGCATTATTGATCAGAGGGCCCGAGTCTCTATCTCTGTTCCGAAGCCGGATCTGGATCTGTTTTTTTGCGATTTCTATGGATTATCGATCGATATCGATTTTTTCAAAATGATCATTCAATTTATCTTTCGAAGTTGAGCATTATTGATCAGAGGGCCCGAGTCTCTATCTCTGTTCCGAAGCCGGATCTGGATCTGTTTTTGCGATTTCTATGGATTATCGATCGATATCGATTTTTTCAAAATGATCATTCAATTTATCTTTCGAAGTTGAGCATTATTGATCAGAGGGCTCGAGTCGCTATCTCAACTCCTAAGCCGAGTTTTAGCCCTCAAAAAAATTATCGATTGATTATTGATTTTTTTCTGTGTCAACATTCTTCGTTCTCCATATGGAGCACGTTAGCCAGGGTCCCAGGCCAGAAGCTCATGATGAATTTTTCGTGTCTGCTGACGATTTCACTATGTTCTGGGAAGTGCTTAAGTTCAGTTGGCAAGTTGCCAAAATTTAGATTATCGATTTATCGATTTTTGATTTGATCAAAATTCGATTCACCTAAAGTTATTGCGTTTAGGGGTCTAAGCTTCAACTTTTATTTTTTAATCATCATATATCGATTATCTGATAAGCAATCGATAATCGGAAAAAAGCTAATTCTTATTTTTCCCTAAGGACCTTAAGGCCAAAGACCCAAGCCCTTAACTCTACTGCTAACCTACGATCTGAAACGTGACAGACAGAACTGCTCTATATTACTACACCATGTAGACCAACAATTGCACCCTTATTTCCTTACCGCGTCTCCCGAGGATACCTCGCTCTGATTGGGACCCGGGAGACTATATGTCCATATAGCCACATTCCCCCGGGACACGCGACAAGAAAATAGGGTGCAATTGTTGGTCTTCTACGGTATACTTTTGAGTTTATCGACACCAAAAAATTTCAGCGGGATAAAGTCTAGCCGTAACTTAGTGTACATATATTATAATAAACCCCCTTTATACAAATTATAAAAACATGCAAAATATGGGTTTATTTTGATGGGCCCGTCCCTTTAAAGCTAAATTCGCCGACCATGGAGTTACTAAAAAAACAAGCGGCGCGACACAACATAGGCTAGCTACTGCATATGTTAGGCTAAAAAATGAACCGTCCTTTATAGGTTTTTCTCTTTGTTGTCAGTGATATTTTGCGAATTACTTTTTTTGTTAATACCAATTTTAATCTAATTGTGTTGTTGTGTGGTTGCTTGTATGTTAGTAAAGATTTACAAACCAAACGGACTGTAGGGGAATTTACATACGTGGGTTAATTTTCAAACCCATATGGTATCATTTTCAAAACATAAAAAGACATGAAAATTGACACGTTTTCATGAAAAAAACGTGTTAATAATAAAAAGACCTCTTGCGGAATACATGTAAGAATTAGGTTTTCTCAAATATACATTGAACTTCAGTGTTTGATTCTCTTTGTATGTTTCTAACACACTCCCAAAGCTCAAATAGAAAAAGTTCGTTTAAAAACTGAATTCATACTTTGTGTTTGCAAACAAGGTTTCTGATTTGTACTCAACGAAACACACTAGAGGCAAATAAAATAGTTTGTAATAATATTTATTTTAATATAATATTTATTACGCACACAAAAATGTACACGCACAGTTTGTCGATAAAATACACAAAGACATAAAAAGCGAACAAAAAAGAAATACAACAATATACAGGAGATCATAACTGAAGGCTATGAATGGGAAAATATTGTCGGATTGCTCTCAATCATTAACGAGGTTCGATGTACGAATGAGTGTCTGCGTACCATCTTAATTACTCTGGAAATAATGACCTTTGATCTACCTCTACGAGTGATAGAAACTCGAAACTTGTACATTTTTTGTAAGTGTATTCCACACTTACCGGCCAATATTTTCCGGAGCATTTTAGCATCAGCACTCTTTCTTCGATCTACTAGTGAATCCAAGTTTAAAGCAACATTTCTTTCATTACTAGAGGGAGTTTCGTTATACTTAAGCAAGTAGTTTATATTATAGTCACATCATGCATAATTTTAGTATGGGTAATTTTGACTATGTAAGCTTTAGTTTTATGTTGATTATGTAATAAATAAATAAATGTCTACTAGTGTTGTTATATTAATTTCTAAATCACAAATACGCTCCTAGTAAAGAGCACCTCTCTAACGCGTATTATTTTATGTATATTTGTGTTTCTTCAATGCAATGTTCGATAAAGAAAATTATTTATTCATTTCTTGTAAAACAGTGAATCGAAAACTGACAAATTACATAGATTCCGGAGAAAATGTTTCAAAAAATGAACCGTAGATTTATAAAATTGTGGATACATACACTACATAACATCCCTCGATTTTGATGAATTGATGCATAGAGATAGATAAAACAAACTAGTACGCAGTTTGGTTTGGAGAGAAAAGACACCCGTAAAAATTTTTACATATTTCAAATTTTGCACTTTATCCACTCAAGGAGATGCCAAGTTTATCCGAGACCCAATTAACCGCTCCCACTACTTTGTCAATGGAAGAACTTGCAGGGTACGGCTTTTCATCCATCAATTGCCTATCGCATCCAACTTTGCCGTATTCAGGGACCTGAAGGAATATTTGTTTATATTAGAGTAAAAGCTTCGAGGCGTATTTTCAGGTAACATTCAATGTGAAAAACGGCGCCATAGCCGCGCACAGATGGCGCACTAATGGCATGCCTGCGGCGCAAGTGCCGCAGCTTCTTTAGAGGGGCGTTCGCCTCTGACATACCTGCGACGCAAATGTCGCAGCTTCTTCAGGAGAGTGTTCGCCTCCTTTCTTTACCATGGGTTCCAACCTTGTAAGCCAACTTACCCAAAGACTGAAGTAGTGTCGGTGATCGTAGATATAAGAAGAAGCGTTGGCCATGTCAAATTTGTACTGATCACTGCATGAAAAATCCTCGCCTTGCGGTGGACCAGTGCATATACGGTATGCACAACCAGGGTCCATACATTCTGGATACCTAAAGGAGAAAAGTTTTGCAAAATGTTAAAAGTAACGTCTAACATAGGAACATGACTTTGATCCCCCCTCGTGAGTGACACAATGTTTATTACATGAAATACAATATCAATTCATAATTTACATCGAAGTTCGCATCTTGTAATAGTTTCGTCGTCTAATGCACATATCTGTACGATACATTGCATAATGGGGTTTGCAAGTATGGCCGATTTTCCTTGCAAGAATCGAAAAATTTACCGTATCTTGGCACTACACGGCTAGCATATCTACAGACACTTTTCACTACACGCGAATATCTACAGACCATTTGTTCGACAAAAAATTTCTCTCCCCGCTTTGATTGCGGATTTTCTATAGTGCGGATGTATCGGTAAATACGGTAAATTGCACACGATTTTGCGAATTGATATTTGCAAGGAAAGGGCGCGGTTTTTGGTAGACTTGCAAACCCACAATAAACGTCTGTCGTAGTCTCACAGATGCCCCAATTATAGTTATTTCTTACCAAACTTCAGTACTGTGATGATAAGCACGCGTAAGATTGTCTGGATCGCATGGTTTGCTGTCATCCTTGTCTAAAGTTATAGTTGATTTCTATTGGTTTAAAAGTAGTTATGTCATTTTTCACATGGTATTACACCAGTATGTAATTCAACAAAGAACGATTTCATGTTTTTACGCATAGTATTCATGAAATGATGTGTGCAATCAATAAAAGTCTATGTCCTTCTAGCTAGCGTGCAACTTATCATCTAACATCGGGCATTTTACTTATGAAATACGTTGATACATCATTAATATATTTTTTTTATATCCGCCTTCTATGGGAGTGTGCTGAAAAGCTAATAAATGTTCAAATGTTCAAATGAACGAGTTATTCAACTTTGATGAAACTTCTACTTTTACTTAATCACTGAATTGCCGCAAAGTTACACATTTCAATTGCCTATATATAGTCAAATTAGCTATTAATTACCTAATGTTCCATTCACGAAATCTTTCACACAACCCGGAGAATGTGGGACAATATCCATTCGGAAGACAACGCGGAACCTAAACTGGTAAGGGTAAGTTATGCTAATTCGACTTCTATTTCTAAAATTTTGGCATTTTTGTCCTGGCAAGCTTCCGGCACCAAATTTACATAGGACACATAGGGTATGCGTATTATATGCAAATTTCCCAAAGTAGGTACAGTACTGCTTTAGTATTAAATTAGAATTTCTGAATTTCCAGTTATTCAAGTTTAATGTCCAAATTCTTAATTATACGTCCCATTTACCGGTGAATGATGAGTAGATGAGTTGTAAACTGCAGAACTTTCTTTGCATATAATTTATCCAACAGTTATTAAAAAAAAACTCACGAAACAGGAATAATTTGATCGAAATTCCTTGCGAATTCAACATTTCCAACACGCGGTTCTCCGAATGTGTACATAGAAACTTGGTCACTACGACGATACCCTAGATAATATAATTATAGAAAAATAGTTATCAATAGCAAGCAAAACTGAATGTGGAAGAATTGCTCACAATCAGTTATAGGTAATTCTTATATTCTTATTGTTAGCAAATTTCTTTGTTACATTTTTGGTAACTTTTCAATTGCCCTAGCCCTAAGCCAAGTTTTCGGTAAAGAAAAAGAAAAAAGAAAGCGTACCCTCATGTACAGTCCGTGCCGCTGCTAGAGCGGCTAACGCTGCTCCTAGCGAGTGACCGGTGAATTTGATATTATAGTCCTGAAATCGTAAACAATCAATGGTTCAGGATAATGTACAAAAAGGTCTGGCTCATTTTTACAGCCTTAGTTTTAGTTCACCAGCTGGTTCTCCGTTTATGCATGATAAGTTGATGTTGGTCAGGGTTGTTGATAAAAATTGTAGTCTACGATACGCGAGAGGCGAGACAGAGAATCAGATGGAGAAATATATAATAAAAAAGTTTCCCTGGAACGGGCGCATGACGTTTTAAAGCTTATTTGATTATCAATGTTGTGCATACATAAAAGACCAACCTTGGCGGTCTCATTTGTAAGGGCTGGCTCCAGATTGTCCCATAAAATATTGTGCGCGTTGAGGAAGTAGCGGTTTACCTGATAAATGCACTTTACTCACATCTCTCTCTCCCTTTCTCTCTCCCTCTCTCTCTCTCTCCCCCCCCCCTCTCTCTCTCTCTCTCCTCTCTCTCGCTCACGTTCTCTTTCCCTCTTACATCACTTTCAGTTTCACAAAATCAAACGGGAAGTTGGTAAATAAACCCACTAGTCCCATTGAGAAAAATTCCGATTGTGGCTTCAGGGTTGACCATCCTTCCAAAAGCAATTGAACACTAGTTTTTGTTCCTAGAAAAACGGTTAAAGCTGGTACTCTGGCTTCTGGGACTGTCCTTCAGGGACCCCGGATGAGGCCCCGCAGTCGCCACATGGAATGCAGTTCTCCAACATGACGTGTTTCAAAAAAGTTCAAGAAGAAGGAGTCAATGGGCTTCAATATTGTAATACAGTAACTTTCTTTACACATTTCCAAATGTGTATAGCTATAGCTAGTCTATTTTCGGCGACTCTCGAATTAACCGTACCTCTAAAGACTACGATCAGTTCCCGATTACGATCTGATCTGACAACATATCCAGAGCAGAGTGACGATACAACATCACATTTTTCTCTCAGATAATCCACCACTTGATAGTCACTGCCGCTAGCAAACACCCTAAAAGTTTCTTTATTAACTTAAAGCGAAATACCGGTCGGTTTTTTGAAACGCATCGTGGACAACTGAATCCTTACGTGTTTATGCTCATTTACGCACATTTAGCTCGATTTTTTATTCTAATTTAGTGTTATTTGCACGGGCTGCATAAGAATGCTGGTGTACTTGATGTGTTTCAGAAAAAAAAACGGCCGTTATTTCGCTTTAATAAACATATTTAAACTTGTGTGCCTCCAGCTTTAACTCTAGTTTTGTAGTGCTCTTTGAACAAGTTCACAAGAGCTGAATGCAAATACAAACAGTATACTACCCACGCCCAGAGCAAACCGTGTACTACTTATAAACTACAAGCAAACAAAATGTATGTTAAAGGAATGCAGTGACGATAAATTCGTCATTTATAGGTACAAATATCATTTATAGGTACCAACATACGGTACCAATATGAAGTTAAAGAGAAAACGAACTCACAAGGGAAATTCCAAGGTTTGTTCATGACTTTTTATCCATGAAAGAAACGATCTACCAATTAATTCCCTAATTTATTTGTTAAGTAACAACGAGGTGTGCTAAACATAAGAAAAATCTTGGTATCCACAAAGTACAGTATGATGCGCTGACTATAAACTATAAGTTGGGGCGTAGGTTCTATTACCCCAGCCTATGTTGTTGTGTTTCAATTCTTAAAATAAACCAACTAAAACATTAGTAAAATATATTTATTAACTAATGGGACTGACCTTTGTGTCCTCCTCAATGAACGTCTCAAACAACAACTGACTCTTGCAACACTTTCGTTGCAAGAGCTCGGAGGTTTTAGACATAATAGGCCACTCCCACAAACCAACAAACAAACTACGAAATACTAACAACAACTCTAAACAACTATGTAACTATTTAATATATAAACTCATGAGGGCCGCCCAGCCCTCATGGTTTATTTATGAATGTCTTGTTGTAAAATATATATAATATATAATACATCAGATAGCCATAACCTTTTATCAATAAGACAAAGGGCAAGAATGAGTATTTCTCCAAAGCTCACAACAGCTGTTAATTGAGAAACACACGAACACTCAAGTGTAAACAAGCATGCAAAAGTTGCAAAGAAACTAATGATGAAATAAATATTATATACATATTCCTACGGCAATACTTGATACACTTACATCTCGCCTTTCCAACAAGAGCTGGTCCCCAGCTCTTATTAGAAAAGTGTCCTATTAATAAAAACAATTTCAAAATGTTCTCAACAATCGATGAAACAATTTCTAGATGGAACTTCGTATGGCTAAAAAAATGATTCTTGCTTCGACAAGCTTGATCTAATCATTTTCAAAATGTTATCTCAACCATATGGCTCATATTCAAACAATTCAGCAAAAATTGATGTTAACCACAATGTTCAAAGTACGAATAATAATTGAAAATTCAAAAACGATATTCAAAAATAATTTGTACAATAAATATCATAAGGATGATCACACTTCAGCGGGCCCTACTGGGTGATACTTAGTTATCATTATACTTACAATTATCTCAACTGGCTAACTATTGGGATCCGACAGCTCCTTGCTGCCCATCCACCCAACCTTACATGCTGTCGGGGACGTTACGCATATCGTCTAAGCGGGGCCCTATCATATTATTATATCTTATTTTATTTATATCATCCCTAGCACAGTTGAGTTGTCCTTACGGGGCTGCTGAAAGTTACAAATTAATTAGTGTTGATAAAATGAATAATGTTCACAGACTAATTCGCTCTCTATTCTCACTCGCTCATAATCAAAATAACTTATGCGTTCATCGGAATGGTCGCAGCTCCATCAGTTCACATCAGTTAGTCCATGCTTCTGAATGCATGTTTTCCAATAATAAAAGCGGCGAGAAAGTTGTCGAAGTCGGCAGAATGTCAGAATATGGATGACATGGGCGGATATCTGAGTATCTGACGAGATAGTTTTATAGTTTCAAATAGAATTAGTGGGAAAATTGTGGTTTAGCTGAATTGGGCGGGAAGATTGTAGGTACTTTCTGCCTGATGGAGTAGGCAGACCTACCGCTGGTCGCCATATAAGTTGGGGCGTAGGTTCTATTACCCCAGCCTATGTTGTTGTGTTTCAATTCTTAAAATAAACCAACTAAAACATTAGTAAAATATATTTATTAACCAAAACTAATGGGACTGACCTTTGTGTCCTCCTCAATGAACGTCTCAAACAACAACTGACTCTTGCAACACTTTCGTTGCAAGAGCTCGGAGGTTTTAGACATAATAGGCCACTCCCACAAACCAACAAACAAACTACGAAATACTAACAACAACTCTAAACAACTATGTAACTATTTAATAAAACTATCACAGGAAAAAATGTGCCCTAACTACAAAGTACAACCAAAAATGCTATTGTAAGTTTGACTAATAAGTCCGCATATGAGCAGCACCTAATAAATAAATAAATCTTTTACAAGAACGCTGTAAATTTACCAACCTCGGTAAGCAGTTTGCTGGGAAGTCGGAATAAGCTGCAGCAGAGAGTTCCAATAGCATACGAGCCTCGTTTTCATTATAATTTGTGGCTCTTTTATTGCGGGGATGACCGAATGAACAAGTTATGAAAATTAGGAATAGACAATATTTTCCCATATTTGAGGTCGTTTGCCTGCAGGAAACATTATTCGTAAATACAGGGTAAATCGTTATATTATTTATATTATATCATGTAATACGAACACAATGTGTAAATCTGACTAATAAGCAAAATAACGTCTATGAAGAATAATGTGACGGTGACCTACTGTAACGGAAAGGCAACAACAACGTCAAACAAGCACAAACCTACCGCTAGCTAACTAAGCGGTTCAATGATAAAACGAAAAGTTTGATAGCAAAATGCGTCCTGCTTACTCATTGCGCACACACGGAAAAGAGAAATAAAGTTTTTTTCCGGAACAAATCACAAATCAAAGCATTTCTGTTTGCTTTAAAACTCGGCAGCAAACTGACCGTTTACTTTACGAGTTTAGTTAATGAAAGACCAACTATTGCAGTGGGCAGGCCCCGAATACTACATTTAAAAAATTCGGCGAGACAAAGTATGGTATGAAGTGAAAGCTTATCTAGAGAGGAAATGTAAGTGAATACGGTAAATTAGTATTAATCAGCTGGCCAAACTATGATTTGAATTGTTAAGGAAGGTAAACCGTGGCGGCTGGCGGCAAACGCTGTAGTGGCGGCAGACGGTGCGCGGCGCTCAGTTTTTGCGCCTAGTGTGCGAGCTATTCCCGCGGCGCATTTTTTCCGTCATAGAAGAGTGGCGTGACAAATTGTGAAAAATTGTAGCGTTGTCATTGAATTATGCAATAACCGAATATAATATTTTCCGCTTACACATTCCGTGCATTCATAAAAGTCCATGTGGTTTCTTCCAACAAAATAAGCATTTAATATACAATATACCTTATGGATGTGTCAGAAAAATATGGCGGAAGTAAAGTTACGAATGCCGAGCAAAAACGAATGATGCCACATGATTCCAGATTGTTTTATATGTATTTTTTATATGTATTTTTTTGCATGATTGTCGAGAATTAGGGTTCTCCTCGGATTATATGTGACTCACGGCGTACACATCATTATTTCACAACAAAGCGACACATTGATACTGTTTCAGAGTTCATTTTCAGAGTTTATTTTCACGATGAGTCTAATCCTAATGTGCATGTAATTTTGTTAATCACTGTATTAGTATTTGCATCGTACGGCGACTGTGCGGCGACTGCGTTACGGTTACCCAGCTACAACTTTTTTGCACATGTCGACCACCTAGGGAAGGCCCAAACGTCATGCTCACGGCTTTTGCATGGAGAAACAAAACCATCAGGAAGACGAAGTGTTAAAAGATAAAGAGTACTGGGTTGTATCAATCGAATCCGCAGAAGCGGTGCACCGGGATCCAGTTCATTTCTGAATTTTGGAATTGCTAGTGTAAGTTGATTATGATTTATCGCAAACGTCAGGAGCCCGCAGTTAGAGGCTAGAGGGGTGCGGCGACATGACCGAAATGTGGAGGTGCGCCACAGGTACAGGCTCGTCATTCTGAATTGTACCCATTCTACACACACCCCTGACGATTCCGTACAACCTAGATGGGTCCGCAGTCAATTCCGCTGAAGCCGTTGTCTGTGGTAAAGAGAAAGCGTCGGATTGAATACCTCCTCAGCATGTTAAAGCGAAATACAGGACGGTTTTTGAAACACATCCAGTACACTAGCATTCTTATGCAGCTTATGCAAATAAACATTAATTAGAATAAAAAATCGAGCTAAGTTCGAGAAAATTAGCATAAATACGTAAGAATTCAGGTAGCTACGATGCGTTTCAAAAACCGACCGATATTTCGCTTTAACAAACCCGCAGGGCATTTATGCTTCATGACCACTATACGTAATATACGTTTCATTAGGCGTTAATTGCACTAAATGTGATTTTTGCGTCACAATGCTCAGGTGCTACGATCATTACGCTGGAAAATGTCATCATTTATGAAATGACTATTTATTTATTTATCTATATGTATGGTCCTTATTTCGATCAAGTGCGGACTTACAGGGTACAGCTCTCTTCCATACAATCGATAAATAATCCTCTTTTTTTTGCGGGCACCGAATCATATGTTGGCGAGAGGAAAAATTAGCATATTGTTTTGATCGTGTTGTACTGTACAATGCCCGCGTTGTTTTCCCTAAAATCTGTATACAAACACAAAACCGGCGAAAGAACTGCATAACACAAAGGCTGATAAAAAAGGTAAGCGACGTAGGTACCAGTTTCTGGAGTTTCTGCTGCAAAAAAAACTGGAACATCTTTTTTTTATTCCGAATGTGGAAAATCTGTTATCCACTGGATTTTCTGTTCTTTTTACCAACACAGTATTTATTTCATTTCTAATTGTTCATTTCTATGTCCATGCCGTTGCACACGTTAAACGTTTAAAAGCATAGGCGTTGACCACCGGCCGTTGACCACCAGCCTGTCTTACAGCGAAATACCGGCCGGTTTTTGAGACGCATCGCTGATACCTTAATTCTTACGTATTTATGCTAATTTGCTCAAGATTAGCTCGATTTTTTTAGCCATTTGCATAAGCTGCATAAGAATGCTGGTGTTCAGAATGTGTTTCAAAAACCGGCCGGTATTTCGCTTTAAACAAGCCAAACTACGAGCAGCGACTATTGTCTTATTGAGGTGATGGGCCTTATTTTTTTGTGTTTTTGTTGGCGCTGAAGTCTTGAAGCACTTCGTTTAAATAAATAAAAAATCCAATCTTAATTACTATGCAGATGAATTATTGATGTGTAAGAAATACGGCGACGTGCCGAAAAAGATAAAGCAACAAACTATTGCCGCCTCTGATAACAATGCTTCTTTACGACAAAAGGCTTGATTGGCGTTGCCGAAATCCTAGGATTTTTGCACGAATTGAGTCCAGCTTCCTCCAGTCCTTTTACTATGAATATGAATGCATCTTCCAAGTTTTTGTTGATGTCATAAAGCCTCATACAGTTTCTGAATCAGAGAGTTTCCGGTTATTCTGAATTATTCAGTTTCCTTCATAGACTTTTGACTAGTGTTGACTATGGTGACGAATAAGGATAAAAACTATGGTACAAAGAGGCAAATCAAATGATGTTTCCATTTTTTGGTGTTTATGGTGACGTTGAAGGAATGTTCATTAAAAGTTGACGCTGCTTATGATGTGATGGAGTTCTGTTTCCTTAGATTTATGGGATCCTCGGTAGATCATAGTTTGATCGGATTTCGGTACTTTTTATAACAGTTGTACTTAGGCGCATAATGTTTTCAAAGCTTTTACAAGTTTTACTTATATATATTGTAAGTCACCCTGTATGGTTTTCTCTCTATTTAGCCCACTCTCTCTATCTCTCTCTATCTCTAATTATTTTTCACTCCTTAGTTCTCTCTCTACGTCCACTAGTCTGTAGCTCGTAGTTTGATCGGATTAAAGGGATCAGCTCACCTTAAATTGTGTCTGTTTTTTTTGTTTCTTTATTTTCTATAAGGGATAGTAAAAATTTGGAATAGAAAAAGTAGTGTTCAATTTCAATACTCACGAAGATATTGGGTGATAAAGTGGTGGATTGATCGGGCCGAAATACAAAAAGGGCAATCGTCCTGCCTTGTTTGTATAGGATAATTGCCCTTTTTGCATTTCGGCCCGATCAATCCTCCACTTTATCACCCAATATCTTCGTGAGTATTGAAATTCAACACTACTTTTTCTATTCCAAATTTTTACTATCCCTTATAGAAAATAAAGAAACAAAAAAAAACAGACACCATTTAAGGTGGGCTGATCCCTTTAAGGTTATTGTTATAACAATTGTACCTAGGTGCATAATGCTTTCAAAGCTTTTACAAGTTTTACTTATACCTATTTTAAGTCTATCTGTGTGGGTCTCTCTCTACTTAGTTCTCTCTCTATCCCCCCTCTCTCTAATATTTTGTTCACTCCTTAGTTCTCTCTCTACGTCCACTAGTCTGTAGCTCGTAGTTTGATCGGATTAAGCTTATTGTTATAACAATTGTACCTAGGTGCATAATGCTTTCAAAGCTATTACAAGTTTTACTTATACCTATTTTAAGTCTCTCCCCATGGATCTCTCTCTATTTAGTTCTCTCTAACCCTCTCTCTCATTATTTTCTCTCCTTAGTTCTCTCTCTCTCTATATCTCCCTCTCTCTCTATCTCTCTACGTCGAACTCCACTCGGGGAGATCAGAGACAGAAGCAAGAGTGTTCCGAGTGGTGAGATACAGCATACCAAGAGAGAATTAGAGAGACAAAGACGGGATTCCTCCTGTGCGCTGTTCGTGCGCTCTGTGTTCTACCAGCCGCCCATCCCCGATCGCCTATTGATTCCGATTCTGTCGCTTAACAAGAACTGACCACCGTCTCTCTCTCTCTCTCTTTTTCTTTCATTCTCTCTCTCTTTATCTCTCTCTCTTTTTCTTTCATTCTCTCTCTCTCTCTCTCTCTTTATCTCTCTCTCTTTTTTTCTCTTTCACTCCTTTTCTCCGAGTTTCTTTACCTCTTCTCCGTTCTCTCTAACTCAATCCAGAACAACTGCCCCACTGTCCTATTTTTATATTTTAACACTATTTTTATCTTTATTTTATTATGTCATTAAATATAAATATTACAATTAAATAATGCAGAACAATCATTGTTTTACTAACTGTTGCAAAAAAATCCTAGCAGAAAATTAAGAAATAAGCTTGCTTCTTCAAAAGTTCCCCCGGTAGCTGGTTATGTCAATACAATTGACTTATAGTGCAATGTTTGTACAGAAATATTGACAGGACGGGAAACTGACGTGCATTGTGAAAGACGTGGTAAAAGTAATGCAAAAGAATTGAACGAAAATAGTACCCACTCGAAGTGTACAAATGTATTTTTTTTTAACTACCTTGATGTTTTTTGGCCATTCCATGTTTTGTCAGGTAGTATTGAACGCCAGCGAAAATAGTACCCACTCGAAGTGTACAAAAGTATTGATTTTTTTTAACTACCTTGATGTTTTTTTGGCCATCCTATGTTTGTAATGAAGTAAAGAAATTCATAACCAGCCCTCTTTAATCTTTCCATTTAGCCTTTATTTTTGTAAATAGATAATTAGTTTGTACGAGTGTACTATGTGCATCTTCCTAGAGCAAAAACCGGTTCGTGACTGACGAGCACTAAGCATTCAATCCAATGTAAACAATTCACTTCAAAACAACCATATCTACTATCTGACTGCTCTAACTTCCGTTTGTGCAGTAGAACTTTTTAAAAATGTTTTTTTTTAAGCGAAATACCGGCCGGTGTCTGAAAGCATCTGGACAACTGAATTCTTACTTATTTATGCTAATTTGCTCGATTTCAGCTCTATTTTCTATTCAAATTTATATTCATTTGCATAGGCTGAATAAGAAGTCTGGCATACTCGATGTGTTTCAAAAACCGGCCGGTATTTCGCTTTAATAGAAGTAAAATATAATAATGAGCGACATTCAAGAGGTTTCTCGTCTGCTCATTCTCACCCAACTTATATTTACTAGCTATATAACTCGTCATCATCATTTTACCTTTTCTCTTCATCATTTCATTGTGACGCACACCCTGTGGTGTCATTAAATAAATGAATAAATAAGCTGTATGTTTGTTATATAACCGTTCCCTGGGCTAAATCCCCCACTATGAATTTGCATGCATCCTGTGTATATCCGAAAAGAAATAGTACATATTTTGCAAGAGATCTGCAAACATTGCAGGCGACGCGCATGAGATCCGCCGCAAATACACATAACATATGTACAGTGCCGTCTCACTCCCATTGAAGCATGTTGAAATAATTAGTAGAACTCTTAAAACGATATAGCACCCGGTTTTTATGCTGGTTAGCTGCATTTACATATGTTGCGTGCAAATAAATAAAATTAGAATATCTCGTTCATTTGCATACGCTGCATGTGCACTTTCCTTCAAGCATACTTTTCAAATAAACCGCAGGTTAATTTCGTCAGGATCTTTATTTTATTTATCGTCGTCAAATGAATACTATTTTTTCATATGTTATGCTCTCATTTACTGGCAACACGAGTCCACAATCGTTTTGAAGATTGAGTGAAACATATAAATAAAACTCGTAATATAAATGAACGTTTTATCTGTATCTGACAGAGTAGTGTTTTTTACGTTTCGAGCTTATGGTATAGGTAGGCCGACTTTTCTTGAGCAGTTAGATTGGGGACGTAGTATTGATAGTGAGTCTATGTGAATACGTTATGGAACGGGAAAGTAGCCGCACGGCTGCGTTAACATAGAACATTCTATGAAATGTATGAATCGATAACTAAATAGTTTTCAAGTTTTCTGCAAAACTGGTACCTAGGCACCTCGCCACTGTAAATTATTTAATTTTGGTTCGTTTTACTACTAACAATTGATATTTTTTGGTATTACGTATATGACCTTTGAAGCAAAGGCCTGCATTTAAATTACGAAGTGTAACGCTTATTAGCATACGATGCAGAATAAACCCGTGCAGTATGTTATTTACCCATAAAATAACCATAACTTGCGCATAATAACCAGTTTTTTTCTAAAGTTATTGCACATCCTATTTTATTCAAAGTGCGAGTGATACTGATCGTGAGAGATTTTCGAAAAGATTCAATACATATCAGTTATCAGTTATCCAACGCACTTTCAAAGACTTGAAGAGATTCAAAGAGTATTTTTCTCAAATCTTTCCTATATTCAATTATATTCGAAGTAAAATGACGAATTTGAAGTGACTGCCTTCCTTTAAATCGCTTTCGGTGAAGTTTACGTAAACAGTAACAAACAACTTTGTATAACTAGCTTTCGAAGAATCCTTCCTTGGATCGGATTGCCGCTAAGATTTACCACTCTCCTTGTACTCAATTGTCATATTTTATCCGCAATCACTCACATTCTTTTAAAGCGAAATACCTTCCGATTTTTGAAACGCATAGTGGACGGAATTCTTACGTATTTATGCTAATTTGGTCGAATCTAGCTCGATTTTTGTTCTAATTTATGTTCATTTGCACATGCGGCATGATAATGTGGGTGTCCACGATGTGTTTCAAAAACCGACCAGTATTTCGCTTTAAAGCGAAATGCCAGCTCCTTTGGAAAATTTGCATATGATAAGCAAATCCTATGTATCCTATGCTAATTTTGCGCGATCGTCCACGGCTATCGCGCAAAATTAGCATAGGATACATAGGATTTGCTTATCATATGCAAATTTTGCAAAGGAGCTGGCAGTTCGCTTTAATGTAAAATAAATAATTTTCCATTCATTCTTCCAGAAAACAATGGAGAAGGAGAAGAAACGCTCTGTAGAAGAAGAAGCACAATTAGACATTCGAATAGCGATGATTAGAGAGAGAAACGAGCAGATCATCGAGAGACAGAGGGTAAGTGAGAGAATTGCAAGAGAGTGAGAGAGAGAGAGAGAGACAGACAGAGAGAGAGAGACAGACAGAGAGAGAGAGAGAGAGAGAGAGAGAGACAGAGACAGAGAGAGACAGAGACAGAGAGAGACAGAGAGAGAGAGAGTTAAAGAAGAGGTATAACATTAGAAAGAGAGGGAGAAAACGAGATATTACAGAAAGATGATTTTGTAATACTTTGTGTACGTAATTCAAAGAAAACTCAGGTTGTGAGGTTCCTCTGTGGATTTTATTTGAAATTTATTTAGTTTGACGCTTTGATGACTGAGTTAAAAGGGAACAAATATTTTGCAAACTAAACCCGGTGTTGATGGTGTGAGAAAATAGTGTCCGTCTTTATTCAGAAGTAGATGCTTCGCATACAAAACATTCAAATTCGCCTCTGTGTGAATGGTGTTTCTGAATTTCTGGTTTCTAGGAAATCGCTGAAGATCGTGCGCGTGCAGGTGGCGACAATGTTGTGGCGCAACCGAAGGCTGAAAAGGTACTACTTATTTATTTGTTTATTTATTTGGATGCCGACACATACAACCCGAGTTCGGTTTTCACCAATGTAGCACTCCAATAAATGAAAAATAATTTACGAATTTATTTCATTACATATCTCGTGACATAGAACACATTATGCCTACATGCGATACTGCTCACAATCAGCTTCAAAGCCACATGCCATACCCCTTTGAATTTTTTTATGAACGCTTTGTTCTTCTAGACTTCAACTTCTTCTTCTCCAATGGGTAACAAAACCAAAAAAGGCGGCGGACGGAACTGGGATCGGGAATGGGATCACGGAAAGACGCCGTCAGATTTTTTTTAAATTTAAATTTAAATTTGTTTAACGCTTCAAGAGCGTGCACCTTTGTTCAAGGGTGAAAATACAGATTCAATGTTTGCTTATGACATGTTCCGCAGAGGTCCTGAGCAGTACGCGGCGAGTTCCAGATGACAAATTGCTCGACGTCTTCTTTATTCGTCTTTCGTTTATGGATTTTTTATTTTTCTTTGAAGGATTTTTTTAAATAAGTGACAAAAAGAGCATTTTTTTTCTCCTTAGTTCACACGAAGTGCACGTTCTTGTGATTCAAAAGATTTTTATATGCATACCAGCATACGCCAATGGTAAATAAGTGTGAGAAGAATAGGCTTCGCCATACTATTTACTATTTTGTACTGTATTGGAACATTCACGCATACATTTTGTGGCACAACGAAGCCTTTAATTATATTTAACTCCCCGCAATTTTTGGACCTTAGATTTTAAATGTACAAGGTGTTGGTGCCTAGTATGCAGTAGTTGAACATCATTTCTGTAAACGATTCGACTATTTATATACTTAATTAAGTAATTGTTCAGAGCTGAGCAGTGGCGGGAGAACGTGCCTTCGATGGAGACGATGGGCAAACTAGCGGGACAAAAAGGATCCTCTATCAACAGGGGAGGCCGCGGAGGACACAGGTAAGCCGAATACGATTTTGTAATAAATAAATCTCAAGCGGTGATTTGCTATGAGCTATGATTGCCTTGGGTGAGCTACCATGTCACATAACTGTACACGTTTAAAGCAAAATACCGACCGGTTTTTGAAATACATCGCGGGCCCTTGTAGTCGTATGCATCATATGCAAATATGCATAATCTAGGATAAAAAATCGAATCCAATTCGACTCCCACCACACTTAGCATAAATACCATAAGAATACAGTTGTCCGCGATGCGTTTCAAAAACCGGCCGGTATTTCGCTTTAAAAATATGCTGATATTCTTTAAAGAGGCGGTCGCGGCGGTCATCACGATGGAAACCGTGCACACGAAAATACTGGCCCGAATGTGAATGGACGACTGGCTGGACGCGTCTCTTTTGATAAGGTATCCCATTTTCTAGAAATATAATTATTATTATATTCTAACAAGCGTTTTAAGTAGGTATCATCATGTATCATAACAAATAATTTGCCGAAACTAAGTACATAGTGCATTAACTTTGACCTCTTTGTTGATCCATTCTGGCTCCAAATTTCACAATTTTATCAACCGTTTGCGTACTCCATTTCACGATGTTTCACCCTGTTATTGTAAACCTTATTACCTGCCGTTCATTGCTGCATTGACTTGTCTGTTCAGAGGCCGTATTCACCAACACAAAGGGAGCCCTCCCTAGGCTTACGACCGCTCTGAATCTCTACTGCTCTCGCACTCTCTGCGCGCTCTTTAGCCTCTTTAGCTCCCTGGGGAGGCCATGGAGTGCTCCCTGAGTATTGATGAATACGGCCTCTGTTCTGTGATATGTTCCTCAAAATTACTCTTACCATTAGGGAGATTCTATTTTCATAACGCTATACAAAGCTAGTACCTTCTTAGGGTTCCAATTACTGGAATAATAATAACCAAACATACGAACGACGCTGGAAGGTATGTGAATAAAAACAAAACAAAAAAATCTGATCTTCTGGGTGGTATCTTTTCTTTCCCTTAGTTTTTCACTTTGAGTTTTTTCACACAAAGTTCACCTTATGTTGAGCTATTTAAAACTGAAATTGGCCAACATTCTGTTTCCAAGTATAACCTCTTATGTCTCGTTTCTATCCGTAATCAATAATCATCAATTATGGTGTCATGGTATGGTACGTGGTTTTGAAACGCAGCTGTTCGTGAAGTTCAGGAAGGGCACTCATATCACGTGCCATTCCGCGTTAAACATGACTAACTTTTTTTGATTATGCCTCCCTTTCAAGGATGACCAAAGTGGCAAGAAGTCCCCATCGAGTGGCGGTCACAGTGGTGGACGTGGTAGTGGTTCTGGTGGGGGACATCATCAAGGAAGGGGAGGAAATAGAGGAGCAAGAGGTGGACACAAGGAGCACAAGGACAGAGAGGTGCACGTAAACGGAGGAGACCTCAAGATTGGAATCAAGAATGTGGAGGTCAGTGTGTCTTGATCCGCAGCACCTTCCACGGTTTTCGTGGATATAATGAAATATTTTTTATTCAAACATAAGATAAGCTAACAAAAGAAGGAAAATAGACCTAGTGAAACAAGGTCGCACGTAGGTTTTTTTGGATCGGGCATCTTACGAAACTAATTATTGCCATAATCACGGATTCCACTTTTAGCACGACGATGAGGAAACTCAAGAAAAGAGGGGCCAGAGACGTCAGAACAGAAAGCGCGGAGATAACCGGCAAAAACGAGACGGCGCTGAGAAGCAGAATGACCTAGAACATAACAATAACAACGAGGAGCAGACGCATAAGGTTAGGGTTAGGGCTTTACCATTTATTGGGCAGAAATATTAAACTACAGGCAAGTCGTTCGGGGCATTCAGGATGCACAAAACTAAAAAAACACACATCTAAACAGAAACTTAAAGCGAAATAACGGTCGGTTTTTAAAACTTCCACATTAGTCCACAGTAAAAAATGTTTCCTGAATTTAGCCGACTTCTTCTCATTGTCGACATCCCACCCAAAATTATTTAATATAGCGCAATTTCCAGAATGGATTTCAAAACCCAGTGTCATACCGCTTTAAAGTTTAGTCACAAAATCGACCTCCGCGTAAGGAGTCTGATTCACATTCGGTGAAGACAATTTTGCGGATTCTGGTCGATAAGGTATAAAATGTGCAGAGAAAAGAATGCAATGTGATTTGTTCCCTGTGTTACCTCGCATCCCCTTTTTGTTCAAGCAATGTTTGTTACTATTGATTTTGTTTTCGATTGGGTTATCCGTCCCTATGTTATTTGTTAGTATTGCTCTCGCGAGTAGTGCTGCCAACTCTACCTCACATTCATTAAAAGAAAATTTATTTTCTAATTATTTCCCGTTGGTCTTTAGGCTTTAGTAGGCATGTAAGGATGTCCCCGGGATGACCCTTATCTAAAACGACATTTTGTTCTAATGTCGTTTCATGACAAGTGTTCCCCAAAGTCCTGTTCATCTTATATGTGGTGGTACTTGATCGGTCTCTTTCATTACCTATCCTTCCTATGTTCCTCATTCGCAGTTTAGCGGTAATCGTAATCCCACGTTTCCTCCCAAACAAGCGGGAAACGCGGGATTCGGTTCTTAGTGCGAGCGCTAATTACCGCTAACACAAGGCCTTGCCTAATGTTTAATTGCGGGACATAATTGGCTAATCTGTCAGGACTTTTCTTATTGCGTGGGATTGGGTGCTAGCCTGCCAGGAAACGCGGGATTTATTTTTGTTTCGCGGGAAACGTGCAGTAGAAGAACAGAGTAGTCAGTGTTGTTGTTTATTGGTCCCATCCTATCCAGTTGCATGGTTATGTTGTACGTGTAAATGTGCCTTTTCCCTTTTGCCTACATTTAACCCAGCTCATCAAGTTTATTTGGGATGAAGACGCGTAATTTTTGAAGAACCCCACCAGACACTTGAACTTTATCCTGCCCTGTCTTAAAGGGATCGGTTCACCTTAAATTGTGCCTCTTTTTTTTGTTTCTTTATTTTCTATAAGGGATAATAAAAATTTGGAATACAAAAAGTAGTGTTTTATTTCAATACTCACGAAGATATTAGGTGATAAAGTGGTGGATTGATCGGTACGGAGTGCAAAAAGGGTAATTGTCCTATACAAACAAGGCAGGACAATTACCCTTTTTGCATTCCGGACCGATCAATCCACCACTTTATCACCCAATATCTTCGTGAGTATTGAAATAGAACACTACTTTTTGTATTCCAAATTTTTATTATCCCATATAGAAAATAAAGAAACAAAAAAAAAACAGGCACTATTTGAGGTGAACCGATCCCTTTAATGTTGGTGAAACTGTCCGAAAGCGTAGAACTGAAAACTGCGAAAATGGAAACTGAAACAAAGACGGAAATTGAATTTATTTAGGTTGTCAAAGCCGAGAGAAAGGAGCACCGCCTCACAATGGAAGAGGAAAATAAAGATAAAGAGGATGTAAAGGAGCAGAAGGAATCAAACGCCAGTGCCGAAAAGCCAACTGATGATTCGAACTCGAAAAGTGAAAACGTGGAAACCCAAGCGCTTAAACAAGAGGTACTGTTAACCGTTAACATTAGCGATGTAAAGGAATCAAGCAGAAGAAAATGTAGAATTACAAAAAAGTTGTAGGCATACCGGCATACATTCATGGATTCATGTATGATGCGCTTTCTATCAAAAATGGAATAGGTTTGCCATTGTTTTTAATGGAAAGGTATTTATTCGTGCCCCTGAAGCCTGAAGGACCATTGCACCGTTAAAGGAACGCGGAACGCGGTCACTTCAAATTCGCCATTTTACTTTGTGTATAATTGAATATAGGAAAGAATTGAGACAAATTTGGAGTGACTGCGTTCCTTTAATCATGACTTCTTCATTATTGCAAATCTCTATTTCAGGAAGTAATCCCTGTCCCATCTAAGGTAGAGGTGGTCCCTCAAGACCCCGTCAGCGAGCAAGAACCTTCTAAAGAAGAGACGCCAGTTGCTTCCGAAGAAGCGCCCATTGCTGCGCCTCCAGCTGCAGAAGAAGCGGAAGCTGCTGCTCAAAACGACTCCACAACTGAAGAACCAAAGGAGTCCGTCAAGGTAAGGCTTCATGATACCGTTTACTTGCAATACACAAAAACTCCGCTCGATCGTCCACCTCAAAAGTTTTAGAAAACCTTCATAGGAAGGATTTTTTGGTTGAATTTATTAGGGAGTTGAGTTGATGACTAAAAACATGCAGTCTCACCAGGAGTTTTTTCTTTTTGTTTCGACTTGGTGCAAATCTTGGTAGGCGTAGGCTTAAAGCGAAATACCGTAGAATAAAAAATCGAGTTAAATTCGAAATTAGCATAAATACGCAAGAATTCAGTTATTCACGATGAGTTTCAAAAACCGGCCGGTGTTGCGCTTTAAACTTTGGAGCTTCACATTCTTATTCATTTAGGATTCGACGCCACCCAAGGCCGAGATTCCGACCATGGAGACGGTGCTCACACTGGTACCCGAACCATCGATAATCAGTGTGACGCAGGTCACATCCGCTTAAAAATGGCATCAACAAACTTCTTGTGCGCACTTTATATTTTGCTTTAGTTTAGTATATTTGTATACAGTAACCAATTTTGGGATATATTTATTTATTAGCATGCACAAATAGAAGAAGAAAACTAAAAAAATGTGAAAAAAAAACAATGGCTCACATTTTATGAGCTTCTTTTTAATATAAAATACATAATGAAGCTTATATAATTTATTTTCCTTTGCAAGTCTAAAGAAACTCTCCGGAAAGCGTCCTCTGATTTCTTTAGCTTGAGCACGTATAATAATTTCGCAAATTCTTAAAGGGAATATGTATGCCCTTTTTGAAGTTAAGCTGTATTAATAGAATGTGTGTTCCTCACTAAGGAAACAACAACAAAAATTGTTAAAAGTTTCCCATTTAAAAGAAAATGATTTGCAAAGTTCATCTTTTCCATAGTAAACGCGTTATTTGACCCCCTGGCTTACACGGCAGTGCTGATGGAGCAAAAAAATTTAGCATATGTGCATACATCGGCATATAGCATGCAACAGCCACATATACATATTTGCATGCAAATGAGAATATTCGAATTTACATATTCAGTCGCCTACTTAAATTCATGTCTGGTGTGGAAACTCTAGTTTAGCAGTTGTTTTGCTCATTTTGAGTGCCTACATATTCCCTTTAAAAGCTGCAATATTTATATTTTGAGGAGAAAATAATTGAAAAAAGGCTAAACATGGAAGAAAGGATTTTTTCTAGCATTGTATCCATGTTCAGCTTCCCTTTAAAGTCGTTTAACAGGCCGATTTGTGAAAGTATGTGGGAAAACTGGATTCATACAAATTCCGCTCTTTGCATACTAAACATGCGAATGCGGTTATCAAACATACTTTTCACAAACTGGTGTTATACCTCTTTAATCAGCTAATCAATATTGATCAACGTGTATCTTTCAATACTTATAGTTGTTCTGTGATCAATCAATAGTCACTCTTTTATCGATTCTGTTCGCATATAATCGATTGTCGCATATTCAAGTACGTGATAAATCATCATACTTTCACAATCACATAGTCATCTTACATTAGTGCCTTATGTCTGTGCTTTGTGTGTTTTTACTTTTAATATTTTTAATATTTTGTTTTGCTCTGTGAGCTTTCAGCACTGTAGAGTGTAGTATTACGCCTGATGTAAGTTTATGGGAACTTTGTGTGATAAGCTATCCTTTCCTTATTGTTAGGTTCCCTAAAGAAAATGATTTTAATGATCACCACTCAGAAAACATTTTCCAAACAAAAAGCCCTAACGGTTAGAAAGAAAGCTATCTGTTTGTTTCTCAATAGAGACTATGTTTGTATAAAACGTGTGCAAGTTTTTAGTTCATGTGTTGCTTCACGCTTTCACCTAACTCAGCAACTTTAAAAAGAAAAGTGTCGCGTTTCTGTATCATGTTTCATTATTTGCTTATTTATTAACCATTTTATTTAATAAAAATTTGAAAACCAGTCAATTTTGTTTTATTTTCGCATTTGGTTTCATCACTACAGAGTACAGACTACAGAGTAGGTAAGGTACTACAGAAAAGTGAGCAGTATGCCTGTTCATCTCATGTTATTGATTTGCGAGCAACTTTTCCACATTTGCATTCCATACCGGAAAAAAAACGTTTTTGCGGCCCTGAGCCGATATGCTTCGTTTTCATAAATCATAAAGGCTAAAAGAGAATGAGGGTCATCTCCCCATAACAGTATTTTGGTGTATCCAGCGACCGTATTCACCAACACACAGGGAGCCCTCCCTAGGTTCAGCAGCGCTCCGAATCTATTCTGCTCTCGCACTCTCTACGCACTCTTTATCTCCCTGGGGAGGGCAGGGAGGGCTCCCTGCGTGTTGGTGAACACGGCCTCTGGACATGAATAATCTTTTTCAAAGACTATCGTATCCTCCAAATCCTAGTGCGACAGTTGCCACTTCGTCACGCCCCATGATCCGAAAGTCTGTGCGTTTGTCCTACTGAAACCGAGCTTTCCAATTTGTTTAACGATACATAGCTCCCTGCTTCTCTGTTATATTATTCCGCTGATCATCTTACAAGAAGACGACTTCTACAATATCGAATTTACCTCTCCGGCAGATATAGTATCAAATTTGCTGTTGTTTAGAAATGGATCCGGCTTATATGACAAGAAACGCGCACTCGCAACTACTCGAGCATCGGGGATTGCCGTTAGTTGTTTTCGGATAGAGTTATCTATTACTGTGCACCTTCTCACTAAAACTCCGGCGATTACCATTAAAGCGAAACACCGGCCGGTTTTTGAAATGCATTGTGAACAACTGAATTCTTATCCATTTATGCTAATTTGTTCGAATTTAGCTCGATTTTTTATTCTAATTTTACGCTCAGTTGCATAAGCTGCCTAAGAATGAAGATGCCCACGATGCGTTTCAAAAACCGGCCGGTATTTCGCTTTAATAACCATGGCCATTAATTCACAAAAGACAGTGCATGTGTAGTTGTATTTTGCTTTGTTTATATATAACTTTATTCAAAGCCACACAAACAATGGCAAAGAAAGTGTCTTCCCACGGAAGGTTGATTTTTTTCCGAATCAAGTTTGTATTTCATTCAATATTTCTTTGTCTACTTTCAGTGAATCGTCCTTCTCCAGCGAACAGATAGCTTGTGTATGTGAAGCACTTTCGAAGGAAATTGATCGATTAGTATGTGTTAATCAACATTATTGATTTTTCCTCAGTTTGTTATCTCGCTCTGTCTCTCTCTTTCATTCGATGCTACTTTTAGCATTAGGCCTACCTAGCATGTGTTACAAGCCAAGTATAACGTCGAGTCCCTTGTACATTTGTAGTGTATAAATCTTTAGGTAAATGAAACAATATCCTCTACTATATCTTTAGATGACCTGAAACCTGAAGTATTTAGGCGCAATTCGTCTGGAGTATCCCACATCGAGAGGAATTTATCAAACACGAAAGCGTGCTCAAGGCTCAAGCAGTGATCGCATTCCACAGACAGAATTATAAGGTGGATTATCAGAAGAATAGTTTTGCTCTAATGCTTTTTCTTGTCATTTCCTACTCCTACACTTTGATCGTATACTAAACGGAAGAACCATTTGGTGACGGTTTCCTAGTTTTTTTCCTTGGCCAATCTATTCGGTGATCACGTGGTGACTGTCTCGGGACCAAGATTTTTTGAAACCCGTCCTCGACTGGTCACCAAATGATCACCAAATAGTTTCTCCAGTGAAAACCTTTGGTGGCCGGCCAACGACGGTTTTTCTGTGTGTGGTTTCGGCAATTATTCCGTTTCCTGTGTACCCGAAAATAAGCCATACGCGACACGATAAGGAACACGATATGGAGTGAACGAGCTCCATTGCTGGAAATATTATAAAAATCTTCATTGGTAAGGCGGTTCAATATGAACGAGTTTGTAAATGACCAAACGGAAACCTACGATGTCCCTAAGAACCCCATGAATTTCACAGTTGTGCAATTTTTAAGACTTTCTCCTTGCAGGATCTCTACAGGATTCTCGAACACAATCAATTTTCCAATGAAAATCACCTTCAATTACAAGAACTATGGCTTCGCGCGCATTATAATGAGGTATTCTTTGATCTTACAGAAATTACGCAACCAATTTGTTTGTTTGAAATGTTATTTTTCACTTTATGAAATAACCACGTGTAAATTGACCTTCTTTGAGTTTTCTTCTTTCTTCTTTCTTCAGTTACATTACCTTTTTAACAACATTTTTTTCAACAGTAAGGCAACTATTGTATTGTGTTTCTGCATTTTCTAATTGTAAGCTTGTAAACCTTGTAAGCAATTCTTGCGGTATTGCGGAGATATTTGCATACACTATGTGGGAACACAGCGCCCGACACGTTTCAAAAAACTTTTCAAAACGCTGTCGTTGAGTTTTCCAATAAGAAATCTCATGAAACTCGCAAAGTGATTGTGTTGTAATGAATCAATAAGCTCCTCTTGTCGTGTAATATGATATGATCTTCTGTTCTGCGAATTTTCCGTTTCTGTGTATTAAACCGCAGAGAAAGGGAGCTTGAAAAGAAGTGCTTGGATAGATATTGAGCAATCAAATATTGAACGATTATTGGAAGGTTTGCAGATATGATAAACGAGACTTATATTTTGAGAACCAACAAAATCCAGCAATCCAACAAAACACAGTTCGCTAAAATTTGCTTTTGCGATACAACATATTTATTAGAGCCGTTACTGGGTTTCTGCCTGTAGATGAGATATCACTATTTACAACAGATACTTAGACACAGTGTTCCGACTCAACAATCGCGCAGTCTCGCACAGTAATTTGCATACGCCACATCCAGCAAAGAGCTTCAAAACCGGCTGTTATACCTCTTTAAGTTGTTCAACTATAGTCTAGAAATGCTTATTTCTACAGGCCGAAAAGCTTCGCGGCCGGGAATTGGGCGCCGTCGGCAAGTATCGTATTCGACGTAAATATCCGCTGCCACGTACTATTTGGGACGGAGAGGAGACGAGTTACTGCTTTCGGGTAATTTTTTTTATCTTACGTCTTTCGAATTAGCTCTAGCATATTAGTGCAACCTTACAAAAGTACACAACTACATCACCCTAGATTTTTCATTTTGTCTTTGGATAAAAAATACCTCACTCTCATGTTCAGCCTGTTTTGAAGAACCTTCTTTTCGAGATGGCCTTCCTTTCCTCTCTTTTTTTAAAGCGAAATGCTAGCCTCTGGAAAATTTGCATATGATAAGCAAATCCTATGTATCATATACTAATTTTGTACGATTGCCGTGGACGATCGTACAAAATTAGCATAAGATACATAGGATTTGCTTATCATATGCATGTTTTCCAAAGGGGCTAGCATTTCGCTTAAATAGTTTTCTTTCCTTTGTACGATTCTCTTTCCCTTTTTGCTTATGCAATACCTTCATTTGTGTCACTTCAGGAAAAATCACGGCATGTCCTTCGCGATTGGTACTCCCGGAATCCATACCCGAGTCCAAAAGAGAAAAAAGAACTGGCCGAAATGACCCATCTTACTGTAACACAAGTCAGCAATTGGTTTAAGAATAGACGGCAGAGAGACAGAGCGGCGGACGCCAAGGAAAGGTGAGAAATTTCAAAGTGTGTACGACAATCAACGACAACGACAAATTGCTAATCAACGACAACACGACGAGTTATATCTACCTTCTTTTCATCATTTCATTGTGATGCACACCTGTGGTGTTATTCAATAAATAAACAAAAAAAGGAAAAAGGAAGAGGCTCTGATGATTTTATTTGAATAAAGAAGTTTCATTTCAATTTCAGAGATCCGAATGCCCCAAAAGACGACTCGGATTTCGGAAGCAGCGATGATGAGCGGGTAGCGATGAAACCGGTAGGTTGTGCTTATCGTTGCGAAGGAAATTCAATCAGACCGCTGAAAAGAGAGAGAGAGAGTCAGAGTGAGAGAGAATGAGAGACAGAGAGTCTGTGAGAGAGACAGAGAGTAAAAGGGTTAGAGGAGGAGATGCAGGAGCACACAAAATCCAAAGCTCTGCTGGTAAAAAGAAAACACAAAGAAGACACAAAATGTAATTCGCCCGTGCTTGTAGATGCAGCATGACATAGAATCATCTCCCAATCTCTCTTTATCTATCTTTCGCTCACCTATTTCTCTCGACGACGCGGATGGGACAATTGTAGTTGTGAAAACAAAATGATTTAATCACTTCCCTCACTTTCAGCACGCCGCTCCAGCGCAGCACACGGGCAGCACCCATATTCCACCTTATCCAAATTCCGCTTTCACGCATCCCCATCCGCTCCTGGGCTACACCGCATCCGGAGTACCGTACACAATTCCAGCCGAGATGATGCAATTCTCGGTTAACTACCATTCGTTGTAAATAGCATTCGTTTTATTTTATTATGTCCGTTGGTGCAATTATTTTCATTTATACAGAACGTGTTTATGTGCTCTTGGAAGGCGTTAGATGAAGGATATTCTTGATATGTGATGAATAAAGAGTTTTATTTGTAGTGGTCTCTTGTTCAGAATAGATGATATACCATACTTAGGCTTATGCAAACGCTAAGTATGGTATATCATCTGTACGCTTTGTGTCTTATAATCACAGGAGCTTTGTGTCTTATAATCACTAATTAATTCTGAAATAAACATTCCCTAAGTTAGTTTATAGAAATGTTTAGAAATGTTTATTAGACTCTTATAAAGAGCGCAACGCCATAAGAGCTGTTTCATGTGGCATCGAAAGTTTCATCATGTGGACTTCTGCCCTTGTGAAAAATAAGGGGAATCTCCTCTAAGGGCGCATTCGAGATGGACATTTCCGGGAAAGAAAAAGAAAACTTTTGTGGCTCGTTTCGACCTGTTCCTTTCAGAAACAGCTCTCACTCACACACAAAATCTCAGTTTTGTGCTTATTCCACTGACCAAATAATTACCAATAAATCAAACTTCAAACATTCACTAGCATCCGAACTTAAGGTAAACGGTTTATTGATTTTCAGACGGTTTCAGACGGTAAACGGTTTATTGATTTTCAGAGCACTTGACCAATGATAACTTTAATATAACTACTAATATAAGCACTATACTTATAAACACGAAAACAATAGAGACACGAAAAAACTATGTAGAAGTGCTAATTTCTACCACACCCTTACTGGGAACTAAACTATTAAAAACTAGCTACTGTAAAACGCGGGGTAAAAACAATCTCCAAGAGGTAACAATTGAACAAACACCGAAAAAGAAAACAAAAATCTATTCACAGAGCGAGATCCCTGACGCAACGACCGGTAACTAGCGTCTACCTTAACATAAACAGAAACATAAAACGTGGCTAGGCAACACCAAAATAAGAGCTATGAGAAAATGTTACACAAGGGCAGTACATCCTCCCTGGGCTCCCTTCGAATCCCGTAAGTAAGGGGCAATTCCCGCGGACGAGAGCCATCTTCCCCTCCTCTGCAGAGCTTCCAGCGGGGTCCCTCGAGCAGCTTCTGTCGTTGCAGCTCCAGCTCTGAAAGAGTGGGATGTGAGTTCCGGGAATCCGAGCTTAGATGCGAGAAGTTTAATTCTAGACTGTGCTGTGGCTCGTGATATATGAGCGCCAGCCCGCCTTCCTCGAAATAGGAAACCTTGTTCAGTGGTTCTGGACACTGCCCATTTGTTCCACAAATCCCTGCTTTGCGAACCGTTTGGCAGACAAATCGTAGTGGAACGGCCCTTGCCCAATTGGTCGTTTTTCGCCCGCCGTATAGCAAGTTCAAATTCCTCACCCTTGATAGTGATGTCTTCCCATCTCAGCTGGACAAGCTCCGAGACACGCAGCAGCGCCGCGTACAGTAGCACAGCCATCACGGCAGTATCGATGTCCTTTTGGGAGGCAGATGATAGCCCGTACTCGATGAAGGCTTGCAATTTGGATAGATCTGCTGGGCTCTTGTGAATGGTAGGCACCGTCCGTCTTTTCGCATCTCGGATAGCCGCCACCACTCTATCCACCTCCGGTGGGAGCGGCCCATACATCCACTGCAAACGAATAAAAAAATAAATAAATTGCAAAACCCCACTTTGTTTAAATTTCTTCTCTACATATACGCCATTCCCGGCTAATGAAAATTTGGAAAAATCCTAGCTACACGGATACGGCCCCTGTACCCCTGTTCTCCGTCACCACTTGCAAAAATTCAATTTGTGATAAGGATGCAGTCCTTCCCATAAATGCCGTCTCTCAAAACTAATTTTACCTTAAACGAAGCGATCTGCAGCTGAACACTGGCAGGGCCCACGATCGCGTTCCGGTGCAGCAAATACAGAATTAACGAGTTAGCGTCCTCCTGACTGAACCCATTTGACTGTGCAAACTGGCGCCGCGATCTTTCCAACTGCGTATAGATCTTAACCGTCGATGGCGCGCGTTCCGTATTCGCAATCCCGTGGATCACCGTGATCAGATCCCGTCTCCCCACTGTCCTGCACAAGTCCATCACTGCCGACCACTTCCGCGGTACTGAAAACAATATGGTGTACATCAACCTTTGGGAGGGTGGGATTTGGGCTTCCCCTCTTAAACAAAGAACAAAAACGGTCAACGCTCTGGTAACCAACAGACCAGAATGAATAAAAAATTCATCTTTTCTTGAAAAGTGCGTTCAAAATCCGCGCGGTTACTGTAGCACTGCAAACCGCGCTGTGGGACCCTATCTACCCACCGAATAGAAAAGGAACTCGGAATATCACAAAACAACAATTTTGTGGCTCGTTTCGACCTGTTCCTTTCAGAAACAGCTCTCACTCACACACAAAATCTCAGTTTTGTGCTTATTCCACTGACCAAATAATTACCAATAAATCAAACTTCAAACATTCACTAGCATCCGAACTTAAGGTAAACGGTTTATTGATTTTCAGAGCAGAAATCAATTAAGTCGTTGATTATTGGAAATCGAAATGTAGAAATATGAAAGGTGGACATAGAATATTTCGAGCAAAACGCCCGTGCGCCTGATTTGCTGGGAATTAAGATATTTGAACCCTTTGCGAACTCAAGAGTATCCTTCACGAAGGATCTATACCTGCCCTCCGCGTCAACAATCATAGGCCATGCTGGGTGAGATGTCCACTTGGGCATACCCAGAATACCCCTGGCAGCGTATCTACGCGCAAAAAGTAAAGCTTTCCCAATTAAATGAGGCGGGGGCACCAACCAAATTCTCCCTGATTTCCAGAAAGCGGGAGTACTGAAGGCGTCCACACCTGCCGATCCTGGGCTCGGCCATCTGGAAATGAAAGATGAACACTTCGCATTTGATTCGTCCGCAAACAAATCAATAGTGGTGGTTCCAAAACGGTGCTGGACTATTTCTGCTACCCTATCCTGTACTGCCCAGTCACCCCAGTCCTTTACCCTGCTCATAGCGTCTGCTTCCTGGTTTTCCTCTCTTGGAAGCCACTCAAAAAACAAATTAAGATCATTTTCTCGTTGTATTTCGTACACCGCTAACGCTAAGTCTTGCAGTTCCCGTTTCATGCTTCCCTTCTTCAAAATGGCAACAGCTGCTTGATTGTCCGAATACAAAGTTATAGCACATTTCACGCTAGTCAAACGCGGGAGAAAAGACCTAATACCAAATAAAGCCGCTCTCAACTCTCGGTTTGTGCTAGATAAGCTAATCTCAGCGTCTTCAAATTGAGAACAAGTGCGCCATATTTCCTCCTGATCTAACTGAAACACCGCCCCCATACCTGACGCGGACGCGTCTGTGAATATACTAGCCATCCTAGATCCTTCTGCCCCTGGTAAAGACCTAAACAAACCTTCTGACAGCTTAGACGACCAATAATCCCATTCTCGCCGTTCGTCTTCAGAACCCATGACCTTTCCGTTTGAAACCTGCGAGCGCTGCACCTCGGCCACCGTACTACTCGTTGCACGAGTCATCAGAACTGCATCTGCAACAACGACATGCATAGAAATCACACTACCAATAAAAGATCTCCGGTCCTCGACCGTTGGTTTCAATGACCCTCTCAGGGTATTCAGCTTTCTCAAAGCTTTCTCTGCACGTTTCCTCGAAACGGCAACACGGGCCTCGCCCAAATCAATTTCATAGCCAAGAAACAGCAACTTTTTGTACCGGCGTTAAAATGCTCTTCTCTACAGCAAGCGTGACCCCGGCCTTTTCTAAATCACGCACGACTGATTTAATCGCTAGCTCAGCACTGAATTGCGACTCACAGAAAATTAATCCGTCATCAATGTACAAACATATTGGGATACCTTGCTCCCTCCATTTTCTAACTAGTGGCCTAAATAGCTTATTAAAGAGCCATGGTGCGGGAGATAAACCGAAAGGCAACACCAGAAACTTGAAAAACATCTCCTGACCTTGGAAAAACCACCTAAACCCCATAAACTTTTGTGTGTTTGGTGCTAACTTCACGTGGTGGTACCCCGAACGAAAATCAAATTTTCCCATAAAACCGCCCGGAGGCAACAAATCAACTATGGTCGAAACATCTTCTAACCTGAAATTAGTTTTGGAAAGAAAAGTGTTAAAGGTAAGACAGATCCAAAATCATACGGGGCTTTTCGCCTTCTGCCACCAACAGTGGCGACACGCAAAGCAGCTCCGCCTGCTCCACTACACAAATGGCTCCATCCCCCAACAGTTTGCTAATTTCCGCCTCTACAAAATTTGCATTCCTAATGGCACTAGTTCTATTTTCCTCCCACACTCTAGGAACAAAAATTGAATGAAATGATAAGGAATAGCCATTGCGAATTACATCCAGCTGCCACTCCGACGCCCCAATTTTTTCCCAAAACTTCCAACTCTTGGAAAACTTATCAGCTATAGACTCACCAGATCTGCGCTCTGCACTGCGGACGGGTGTGGCCGACTTGGTGGCACCGGTAGCAACGCACGATTTGGCCATTCGGCGCATCGCGAGAAGATTGGCGATCTTGTCGATAACCGTAGGGACGACTGACTGCGAGCTCCCTCCTGATCGACTGGAGTTCCCTGGCCAAGGAATCGTGGGACGAGGGACGGCCAAATCCTTCGCCCCTTTGTCGAAAGGGCACCTCCGCGGGGACAAACTTTCTCTTTCTCGATGCGGCACTCGTAGCCGACGACAAAGCAGAGGCCAACAAGAGAGTATTAGAGGCTGGCTCTGGACCCTGAGCCTTGCTAATGCGGTTTACTAACTCAACTGTATTAAAAATATTTGGGTCCCGGTCCGCGGCTGATAATAGAGCATTACGCTCCGCAAGCAGCGAAATCGCCTTAGAAACAGGTTCTGGAGGGTCCTTTAACTCCAGCAACGCCGACAAAACGGAAACATTGAACTCGCACTGCAGTTGAAACGCTTTCTTTTCAAGAACCGGGACCGACAAAAGTTCGCGCTTTTTCTCTACTCTTTGACTCTCTTGTAGCATGCTCTCCCGAATCTGCTCAAGAATTTCCTTGGCAACTTCTGAGTCCGCCATTATGACTAAAGTAGCAAAATTAATTATTACCTACGTGAAAACAAAACACAATATGCAATCAACACGATAAATCGAAAATTTTTCTCTACAAACCACCAGGAACTAATAACCTAAACAAAACCAAAAACTTAAACAACCTCTTAAACAAAGAACAAAAACGGTCAACGCTCTGGTAACCAACAGACCAGAATGGTATACCATACTTAGGCTTATGCAAACGCTAAGTATGGTATATCATCTGTACGCTTTGTGTCTTATAATCACAGGAGCTTTGTGTCTTATAATCACTAATTAATTCTGAAATAAACATTCCCTAAGTTAGTTTATAGAAATGTTTAGAAATGTTTATTAGACTCTTATAAAGAGCGCAACGCCATAAGAGCTGTTTCATGTGGCATCGAAAGTTTCATCATGTGGACTTCTGCCCTTGTGAAAAATAAGGGGAATCTCCTCTAAGGGCGCATTCGAGATGGACATTTCCGGGAAAGAAAAAGAAAACTTTTGGTTCAAGATGCATTTCACCAGAAAAGAATGCAATGGCCACGCATACACATGCGAATGATCGATTGATTTTAGTTTCAATTACGGTACGTTTGAGTTTTCGGCAATTATTTTGCATGTAATTAATTTTTTCCCGGTGTCCATCTCGAACCACTTTTTTCTTTTCTTTTCCGGAAAATGTCCATCAAAATGTCCCTAATACATGCAGCTGCAGCATTCGCTTATTGATTTGATTTGATTGGGCAGATAAGAAGTAAGCTATAGAAACAGATCAGATATAAAGAAATCTTTTTAATATAGAGTATTCAACTTTGTTGCGAAGCATATGTATAGTTTAATCTTCTTCCACGTCATGCATAGATAAGTGAAAAGTTGTATTTTTTTCGTTATTTTTCACTCACTACCGGGCTTTCCCAGAATCCAAAAAATTGCGTGATTCTGACAATACTACCGTATTTTTGCACGAAAAATTCAATATGAAAATTAAAAAAATGTACGTGTACGTCCAAAATACTGTAAATTTTCACCATACTTGGAAACTCCATACATGATTTAGCCGGTGACTCGAAACCTAATTGTAATGTTTTTTCATTCACAACGAGTCAATCGTGTTCCAAACTACAATATAATCGTTGATTCACACTTGAGTACAAGTTAATTGCCCGAATTACCCGTCACTGAAAGACAATTAACCTAAAGTTAATTGCCCGACAGATAATTGAATGGGCGGCATATTTTCAAAAGTGAGTCAAATTTTTATAATACTGATAATTTTTGGTCTTTTATCACTCTTACTTGCAATACATTATTCAACAAGTTTTCTTTTGTTTTGTTTGGAAGAAAAGATCTAGACGTATTGTGAGCGCCATTCAGCCGCTACTCTTCATAGTCTCATGAAACGTATATGACGGCGCAGTGTTTCATGAGATGAGTCATATAAGCCTTTTCGACAGCCGCACCAAAACACTAAAAATTAGCATAATCATCAGACATGCAAATCAATTTTAACATACGAATTTGTGATTAGACAGCCGAATCAGTTCAGAACAGTCGTCTCTGGCATAAAGGTCTCTTCTCTTTACTCGTGTTTCATGCATCTGCTGCTGTCGTACTGTATAATAATGTTTGTCTTTCTCTATTAGTTTGCTAGTATTAAATCTTGATCAGCTATGTGTTGCACTAGTGGTTTATATTATTCGTAATGAAATTTTCAAATTTTTAGGTCCCCTTCAAAGGTACTGTGATCTACATTCCGGCGAACCAGGCCGTTACTGAAGGTCGCAACACTCTATTGTAACGCAACACTCCAGCACTTCAAGGATTGTACGGACTGTAAGTTACCGTTCTCTTTGTCGCATAGTCCATTATGGGGTTTCCACGTATGCGATTCGCACCTGCGAAAATGTCAAACCGCTGTCCATGTTCAAGTCATTTTACATGCATGTCAACTGCCTACCGTAACCCATGCGAATCGCACGTTTGACATGGTCCTGCAGCGAAAGTGTATCAGATCCATACTATTTGAAATAAATCCGTACTATTTTGAAATAGATCCATACTAGATCCAAAATCGCTGCGGGACCATGTCATTTACATCGACTCGAACATGAACAGCGGTTTGACATTTCGCAGGTGCGAATCGCATAAATGGAAACCCCATTATTGCCTTACCTTTAAGAAAATTTAGATCACTGATTGACGCCTGTTATTTACTGTTTTGTACTTTACTGTAAAATGTAGGTCACTTTCTCCATGATTCGCATATGTTACCTACGCTATTTAGTCCTTTACTATATTTTGTCATTTAGATGTCTTCAAGGTTCGTGCCCGGGAGTGAAGAAGGGAGGACCACTACTCTGTTTTGGCCAATATCAAAGCCACCCGTTCAACATCCTGCCATGTCGTCTTGCTCGTCCAGCTTGTCGCCCAGCTCCAGGACCTCGTCACTGAGTTCGTCGTCGAGGACAAGCATGGAGAGCTCAAGGGCTACGGACACGACGGTGGGCTTGGTTAAAGTATATCAATGATAAGGATTACAGTATAGTTTAATTTAACACAGATGAACCAATTAACCGTTGAGATGCATCCACCAATACTCCTCTCTCGCGTTTTCTTGAGCACTATCAGAATCAACTTAACAAGTATGAACTTTTTTCTCAACACTCAAAACGCCGTTGTTTTGTTTTGTGTTTCTTTTCCCAGTAGGTAAGTCCCTTGTGCACCGAAAGATTTTTCTCCGGAAAATTATTTCTTCAAAAGTAGATTGTTTATTTTGGCATGAGTTGTAGGTTTCTACCCTTATTTCTTTTTTTTCTACTCCGCCCTTAAAGTATACTTGGCGCCTTCAAATAGGCGATACAGTACGCCGGGCGCTGCTAATTTTTCCAAGTTTTCCTAAGCGTCCAGTGCTTTACTGATCAAAAAGCATTAGGTTACACTTGTACCTTTTGATTTTTGAAGGGCTAGGCTCTTGGAAGAACTTGGAAAAACCAGCTCAGTAGATTTTAGCTCTTTTGTTTGCTTATTGGTTTGCGCGAAAATGAATGCTCTCGAGAAAACGGGGAAAACCTAGATTTAATTAGTTTCTCAGCTAAATAATTAGTTTTTGTCAACAGTCCACCATTAACTATATTTTCTATACGGACAGCCTCGTGTGACATGACCGTTCACTCAGTTTTCCTTTACATAGTATCATTTTCAATGGCTTTTTTTTCTGTAGGCAATCTGAGAGTTATACGCTCACAGGATGATTTATGTTCTCCGAATTATGCAAATGATTCCTGTTTTCTGTCCTTTTTAGGAGACTTCAACTTCGGAACACATGGACGAAAGACGACTGTATCACCACTGAGTGGACCAACGCCCCCGATGGTGCCTCCAAGTAGTTCCGCCGTGAGTGGTTCCATGGAGACGGAATGGTCCGCAGAAAGAATCTGGTCATCGAGTACAACCCATGCTACCTTTGCAATAAACGACGTCGCCCAACTCGCCTCCGGGAACTCGCCCGTGCTCTTATTGCGACACTTGACGGAAGGAGCACATGTTTGAAGCAATGTTGTTTTAGTAAGCTTCTTTGTGGAATTTATGATGTAAACCTCTCTCATCATCTTCAGTTTTCTTGGTTTCTCTGACGTAGTCTCTGTGCTTATTGTTTGAATTCGTTTCCAGATTCTAAATGTTTTGTTTCAGGTCGGAACGTCTGCAACTTCGAAGCATGACTGGTACGAAACATTTACCAACAGCCTGAAGACGTCCTATCTGGGACTATCTGGGACCAGTGGAAGAATTGTGGAAGAATTGTATAGAAGTGTAGTAGTACTTCTGTCATGTTACCCTATCAACCTATCCTTTTTCGGATGCTTCTAAACCTAAGAACTATAACCTCACTTTTAAATTTACCATTCAGGGTATCGTGCTCTGGACTCAAGGATGGACGACCATGACTCTGGCTAGTCGGGGAGCAGAGGAGTCGGCCAGCTTCTTCACGAGCTCATGTTCGTGCAAGTCGTCTAGCTGTCGAATCGGCTCGAGACACGCTTGTTCCTAATGTATTGTCAAGGTCCCACTCTTCATTCACGTGTGCTCACCCTTGAAAACATTAAAAGTAAGTTTTTTTACAATATTGTGTTGAGAAGCTCTCTCTCTTTTCCATTCGCACTTTCACGCTCTGATCTACATATTCTGTTTCTCTGCCTTTCTCTCTTTGTGTTTGTTTGAAGTCATACCATACCCATATTTTAAATTCCCTGTTTCAGGTCAGAAAGTCTGCAACTTCGAAGGACGTTGAAATGCATCACTGGTATGGTACTTGGACAACGAGCAACAGCTGAAGCCTGAAGACGTCAAGCAATTTGTCATGTGGAACTTGTCGTGTGCCCGGGTCTGGACCTCAAACTCTCTGCGTCTTTTCTCTATATTTCTCTGAACTTACTAACTCGCGCACTCTCGCTCTCGCTGCCAATCGCGCGCTCTCGCTCTGGCTCCCTCTCGCGCGCTCTCGCTCTGACTCCCTCTCGCGCCCTCTCTCTTTCGCTCTCGCTTGCGCGCTCTCGCTCCCTTTCCCTCTCGCGCGCTCTCGCTCCTTCTCGACCCCTCTATCTCTCTCTCCTTTGTACCTCAATTCACATCCCTATTCTAAATATTTTCTACTTCAGAGCAGAAGCTATCTATCGAGGTATCGAGTCGCAGTGCCAATCTCACCCACCGTTCTGGCTGAAGACGAGCTACTGTACTATCCCATGTCAGACACTGTCTGAGTTACCGTGGTACAGGCTGAAGAGTGTTACGACTGAATTATCACTTTGTGTGTGCCCTCACTTGATGCGACGACGTTACCTGGTTCTGCTCCACAATCAATCAGGTAACCAAGTGTTTCTTTGTTCCGCTGGTTCTGACCAAGAGTCTGCATGAGCCTAAGATACAAGCCTGAGACAGGAGACCCACAAAATCTACTGCAAAACTTGACCCATGCGGTTTCGTTTAGTATGTAGATTGTTGTTCACTTTGTAAATTTATGTATATGAGCGCATTGATAGTTAACAAACTTATTTTATTTATTTCAGTTATGGTCTGCTGACTCTGACACACTTCTGACACACTTCTGACGTTCTGACACACTTCTGACTTCTGACACTGTCGAGAGAGCGTAGAGACGGCGCAACCGGGACGTAACCTTCAAAATTTCACTCTGCTTCGGGAATGTGCGGTGATTCCTTGTGGCCGTGAACAGTAGGAGCCTCCGCGGTTGGGAGAATTTGTCTCTGCGTGTCTCTGGGGATTCGTGTGATCCCTCGCTTTCTCTCACCTAGAGCTCTCACCAGCAGATTCCCGGTGCTCGTGCATTGGTGATTCCTAGTGGTTCGAGTCTAAGTCTAAAGCCTGGATGGATGCAGATGCAGACTTGCCATGTTGCAAAGTTTTTTCCCTTCACCCCTCCTCAACAATAAAGATTTACAGAGGAGGGGGTGACTCAACGTCTTATGTACTCTTGTTGTTTATTGGTCGTGCTATCGTATTTGATTTCTTAACTTTTCAAGATGTATGAGTTTCTGTACTGGCGAGGAATCGAACGTTCAACGATATTTAACAATTCAACGACAAGCTTGAAGCCTTTTGTCATGAGGGTTTTCCCCTCAATACCTCAAGAACTCTGTGCAGCACCAAAGCTTATGGGGAAATCTAGGCTGCATAATATCACTGTGTTCTGCTAATACATTGAGATCCCTCGTTAGCAAGTATATTGACCAATGTCGAAAGCAATTTCACTTTTGGGGGAATCACCTCAGTGTGTACCGTACCCTGTATGTCTTATTCAGTATGTACCCTGTATATTTGGAAGGTGAGAAACGAAACTGTAACTGTTGACTGGCACGGGTGCAACTCGTCTGGATACCAGGATATATACTAATCCTTATTCCGGACGAGATTGTTACATTTTGTTATGTTATGTTATCCCGACTTGAAAACTTGAATCCGTGCTGAACCCGATGCAAGAATCAACAACAAGAATTTCCTAATTTATTCACTATCTTGTTCTCTCATTGTCAATAAGGTGGATCGGACTACTCGACTACTTTCTGAAACATCCTTATAACTGAAAAAAAAATGCAAAAATGTAACGAATTTTTTTAGCTTGCATAGCTTTTGGAGAACTGTGGTGCGAGTCTTTCCACAATTTTATGTGTACGTAATAACATATGCAAAGGAGCGTATGCAAAGAAGCGTAAATTAGAATAAAAAATCGTTCCCAATTTCAGAAACCGGCCGGTATTTCGCTTTATTGGAACAAAATGTGGAATGTTTCGTGTAAAATCTTCTTTGATGATGGTGTTAATTAAATTCTGTTTTTGTCTGACCTTTCGCTGTTTGAACCCAATAAAATATGTCTACTGGATAAGAGTATTAACCAATAAAATTGAAAATTACAAGAAAATTGGCCTGTATGAGTAGTATAAAATACGCCGGACCATCACGGATCCACAGAACATTTTCCAGCTTCTTATAGCAGCAGACTTTGTTGTTCTTCAATTCTACGTTCACCGGCGCGCAGCGCGGACATGCGAATCCGCGTTCGCGGGAAAGAGATGGCTTTTTCACATGGAAGATGTGGAGACGCAGAAAAGAGGACGGCGCTTTTTTCCGAGTGTCTCGAGTTTGTTCAATGTAAATTTGCAATCTCTTTCCGCGGACGCGGATTCGCATGTCCGCGCTGCGTGCCTGCGGACCAGAGTACACAGTAAAAGTCACAACGCCTTATTTTTCTGACAACCCGATCGACAGGCTGATAACTATAACATGCTCTAACTTAAAATGCTGCCAATCATTGTTAGTTCTTTCCAGAAACACCAATGAAACTCTTCATCGTCTTCTGTCTCATTGCTCTCTTGGCCGTGCTGCCGTGTAAGTTCAAGAAAACATTTTCCGTTTCGGATGACGCTCGACATAAGACGGGCTAGGGCTGCAGCCATGAATTCTGCGCTAAGGTGCTCGAGGGAGCTAAGGTGGCTATACAATTCCACTTGACTGGAATTAACATCACACACTGTGTTCGCCATATGCCAGGCTGTTTCCGCGCCGTGTTTCCGCAAATAGCGACATAGACCATAAAGCTCCTGCTTTGTAACTTTAATACACAAAACTAGAAATATCGATAATTCATACACTGTTTTCGTTAACCCTTCCCTAATTACAGCTGCTGTAACTGCCCGGAAGAAGGGCCAAAGTAAGGTACCGGGACCGACAGCCCGACCTGGAACAGTAGAAGAGAAGAAGAAAATCTTCGAAGACAAAGAAAAGAAAAACAAGGAAAAGAAGCCCAAGACGGGATAAGGAGGCTATTATTGAATAAACTGTGCAGCAAAACGTTCGTTGTTATCCATAGCCATATCATGGGAAGTTACAAACCCCAATATGTGCCCAGACCAAGTCCCTCAATTAATCGGGCACGGATCGGGAAGATGTTGGGCACGGATGTCAAATTTTAGTTCAGGATACTATACTGCACTTCTAGGCTACCATACATGCTCTGGAACAAGTGTAGGGCCTATGTAGAATAATCGGGCACAAGTGTTTCATGAACTCACCAGTTAGGAAATGAGCGTCATATAAGAACATAGCTAATAGTTTCGATTATGAGTGAATTTTTTGTACCAATGTGTGTGTGATGTAATACGATACAACATAATAATAAGATTTTTATTAGGCACACAAAAATGTAAACGCATGGTTTGTCAAATAATATCAAATGTTAGCGTATGAGCATCTCATACGAAATTGCAAAAAAAATCAACCGTAATCTGACGTGAAAGCTTGGTTTGTCCGACAAGCCTCCCTACGGCTGCTATTGAGACTACGACTTAGGCACTGTGAAACCTGCCTCGCCTATCGACGATAGGCCCCCAACTTTTGAGTTACCACGAAAGTTTATATGGTTAGGTTTACCACAAGTTGCAGTGGTTTTTTCATCTAGCTCTGTTATTTTTACATACATTTTCCTTACACTGAGATTAATTGTGCTTTGAACAAATTCCACAGTTTTTGTAAATTGAACCAGACAAAAATGTTTTATTCCCTGGCTGGGAGTAGAAAACAGCACTCTAATATGAGACACGCAGAGAAAAAGACGGGAATTCCCCGTGGGGAGTTGAGTGGCGAATATGGCCTCTGATATAGACTCCCGACGATATTGTTAACTAACGGTAGAATGACAATTACATTATGTTAACTTGACTTGAAAAGTTGAAGATATGCTGAACTCAATGCAAGCCTCAACAACAAGAATTTCCTAGTAATTCACAAAGATGAATGGCATTCAGTAAGGTAGTACGGACTACTCAGCTACATATCTAATTAGATAAAAATCCAAGATGCTACGAAGTTTTTTGTAGCTTACTTAGCTTTTGCAGAGCTGTGGCTGTGGTGCGAGTCTTTTCACACGAATTGTCTGTACATAATCACATGCATTCTTACGCAGCATATGCAAAGGACCATAAATTGGAATAAAAAATCGTTCCCAATTCGAAAAATGTATAAGAATGCAGTTGTTCATGATGCGTTTCAGAAACCGGCCGGAATATCGCTTTAAAGCGAAATGGCCGGTTTTTTAAACGCATCGTGGACAACTGCTGAATACTTGCGTATTCATGCTAATTTACTGGAATTTAGCTCGATTTTTTTATTCTAATTTATGGTCATCTGCATAAGCTGCATAAGAATGCAGCTGTCCACGATGCGTTTCAAAAACCGGCCGGTATTTCGCTTTAATTAAAAAAACTGACATGTTTCGTGTAAAATCTTCTGATGGTTTTAATCAAATTCTGGGTTTGTCTGGCCTTTCGATGTTTGAACCCAATATGTCAAAATATGTCTACTGGGCAAGAATATTAACCAATAAAATTGAAAATTACAAGTAAATTGGCCTGGATGAGTAGTATAAAATACGCCGGACAATCACAGATCCACACAACATTTTCCTTTTCTTTATACAAAGTCCTATGTTGCCTTTGTAGCTAAATCCGAACCTAACAATACGTTCTAAAAGTCGATTGTATTTCTTATATCACTATCACTCCTGCCTTACGCTTAAAAACCATTAACTTTAGGAACACAAAATGAAGCTGAACCTGGTGCTTTTGTTCTGCGTCCTTGCAATGCTGGCAGGTAAGTAAAGTGTGTGTGTGTGTGTGTGTGTGTGTGTGTGTGTGTGTGTGTGTGTGTGTGTGTGTTGTGGGTGTTTGTGTTGTGTGTGTGTATCTGTGTGTGTGCATGTGTCTGTATCTGTGTGTGTGTGTGTGTGTGTTTGTGTGTGTGTGTGTGTGTGTGTGTATGCTTATTGTTAGCAGAAATGACTCTATTTGGATGATTCTAATTATGCAATTGCTCAATAAAAATTATGTCTTCCCACCAAACTATTCCCATTTCAGTTGCTGTCCAATGTGATATAAAGGGTGGGAAAAAGCGAGTCACCACTCGCACGCCACGAACTAGACCTGGACAGCACACCCCGAACCCCCATGCTACACCGGGACCCAGTATCTTGAAGACTAGAAAGTACAAGAACTAATGGAACTGATAATACTAACTGTAATCGATTTCAACAAGTAAATCTTGCTTGCACATTATTGTTTATCCTGTACATGTATATTAATCTAAGGCTGAGATACACCTGTCTGTCAAAGAGTAGACTGCACTACGCTCCTGCGTAAAATACCGGCACTTTCCCTCTAGGAGCAAATCTTAAAACAAAGCTTTTGGAGAGCTGAGGTGCGAGCTTTTTCACATGAATTTTATGTGTACATAACAACATGCATTCTTATGCAGCTATACAAAGGAGCATAAATTAGAATGAAAAATACTTCCCAATTGGATAAATGTATAAGAATGCCGCTGTCCACGATGCCTTTCAAAAATTATGGTCTAATTAAATTCTGTTTTTTTTTCTCTCGTATGAGCATCTCATACGAAATTGCAAAAAATAAAAATAAACTCTAATCGACAGAGAAACCCGAAGAGCCTCCCTATATGCACTGCTATTGAGACTGCGACTTAGGCACTGCGCCACCAGTCTCACCTATAGATCAGTCCCCTACTTTTGATTTACCACGACAGTTCATACAAGTCACATGCTTACCACAAGTTGCAGGCGTTTTCATCTGGTTCTGCTATTTTCATATGACTTTTCCTTCTAATGAGATTTATTGTGTTTTGAACAAATTCGTTGTAAATTGTGTCAGACAAAATTATGAAACAATTTTAATTGACTGTTGTATGTCTGACAGTCTGACCTTTTGCGCTTTGATCCAGTAAATATACCGTCTGTAGTTGAGGTTGAGAATATTAAATTATTTGGTTGCACATCAATATAAAACGCAATGAGGAGGCAGGATAACCAGAAAACCATAGAGCCCTTACTTCATGTGCTGATACTTGCAACTTTTCAATCACTTTTATTCTTCCAATCGCTAACTATTTTTTCAACCTGCGACATTGTTTTTAAAAAAACAGTCACTTATTTTTTTTCTTGCTAGAAAAGGCCCATTTTTTCTCAACATGAACATAATTCGAATGTTCTACTTGTGTCTAAAGTAATTTTCTAGTAATTTTCTACTTGTGTCTAATTTTCAACTTGTAAATTTTCTACTTGCGTCATTTACTTTTCCTTGCCTTTCAGAAACAACATACAATGAAGCTCTACATCATGTTCTTCTTAATTGCTATCCTGTCCGTTCTGCCTTGTAAGTTTATTTGTTTAAAAAAGGAAAATAAAAATTTTTTCGACGATCAGTTTCGGACGCCGATTTGCAGGCGAATAGGCAAAGCATGAAGAATAACTCAGACCCGCACTATAGACAACCATGGCCAATGCGTCTACCATGCGTCGAAGGCGCGCGTGAGCTTTGCAATTCCTGTGGGCACCACTGTGGCGCAGTAATGGCACACATGTGACTTGTGCGCTTGCTGTCTATGTATACCACCGAAAAAATGGCAAAGTGGCAGGAGTTAAACTTTTTTATTTGCAGCAACTGTAGCCGCTAAGGGACCAACTCCCAAACCTGAGACTGTGAAAAAGGGGACCGACTTGTGGCAGAAGGCGATTGACGCCAAAGGAAAGGAAATTAAGAATAGGGGATAGAAACGCTCATTATCATGGAAACTAATTATCAAGGGAAAGAATAAAATATCATTCAATTCGTATTTTTTACGGGCCGTGGGCGAGAGCGATACTGTAGCCAGAAAAAGAATGCCAGCAAAATGGAGCTTACAGGACAGCGTACTTGCCCCAAAATGTTTTATAGATCATTCTGCGCGTATTGCATGCAAATCGATTAGGACTGCACCAGCACCTAGCCAAAATCGTCCTCTTTTGGTTACCACAATGTTTTTTTATCGACTGGTTCGTCACCGTTTGGGGTTTTGATGTAACTTAGTAAGGTCTTGAATTGGTCACCAAATGGGCTGGCCAGCGATGAGTTCCTTGAACCGTCACCAAATGGGGTCATCCATTTCAGACGCAGTTATTCCACTCCATGTGTGTTCAAAAATCGTAGTTATCAGAAAGATACTATGCGATAAATGCTGTTTTTACTCTTTTTTTTGCTCCATTGGTAGAAAGTTCCGCAAAATGTCATACATAAACTCCTGCTCTTCATCCGTTTAAATGTTCATACTCAATAGTCATAAATATTGATTCTAGTGGTTAGCTCTTATGCACAATAAATTGCTTAAAATTCATAAAAAAAAATATGTTGTTTAAAATTTATACCGCTTAAACTGCAATAACAATGCCCCGCCGTTGTATATTGAGTATGTATATTTTAAATATTTATGATCTGCACCTTTTGCACATAGTATAAATGTTATGCCATCTTGTTCAGAAATATTCCTCAAAGATTATGCTTAACCGACCTTTGCTCTCTCAATACTTTCAATACCTCCGAACGATAACCTACTTTTTAAAATTACGACTGTTATACTGCTTGACTGAAGACTTTCCGTAGGCGTTCACATCACTTTTATCTTACTCTTTTATGAAAAAGTAGGTGGCAACGAAAAAAAAACTAAAAAAAAAACAGCCACTTTAACTTTAGGAACTCAAAATGAGGCTGAACCTGGTGCTTTTGTTCTGCGTTCTTGCAATGCTGGCAGGCAAGTAAAATGTGTGCTTGTGTGTGTGTGTGTGTGTGTGTGTGTGTGTTTGTGTGTGCGTGTTTGTGTGCGTGTATGTGTGTGTATTTGTGTGTGTATGTGTCTGTGTGTGTATGTGTCTGTGCGTGTGTGTGTGTGTGTGTGCGTGTGTGTGGGTGTGTGTGTGTGTGTATGTGTGCGGGTGTGCGGGTGTGCGGGTGTGTGTCTGTGTGTGTGTGTGTCTGTGTGCGTCTGTGTGTGTGGGTGTGTGATTATGCCTTCCCATAAAAAAATCTTCCCATAAAACTATTCCCATTTCAGTCGCTGAGTGCTATCTACGTGGTACAACGGGTTGGAAAAGGGGCGGCACAACTCGCAAGTTACCACCAAGACCTGGACCTCACAGCCCGAACCCTTATGGTACACCGGGGCCCAGCATCTTGAAGACTAGAAAGGTCAAGACCTACAGGAACAGATCATACTAATCGACTTTAACAAGTAAATATCGCGTGCAGATAATGTGGTTATCCCGTACACGCATATTAAAGGGATCGGTTCACCTGAAATTGTGTCTGTTTTTTGTTTTTTTTTTTGTTTCTTTATTTTCTATGAGGGATAATAAAAATTTGGAATACAAAAAGTAGTGTTCTATTTCAATACTCACGGAGATATTAGGTGATAAAGTGGTGGATCGATCGGTCCAAAATGGCAAAGGGTAATTGTCTCTATACAAACAAGGCAGGACAATTACCATTTGCCATTTTGGACCGATCAATGGGTCTAACATAAGACTGAGATACAGCTGCCTGTCAAAAAGGAGACTGCCTACACTCCTGCGTAAGATATCGGCATCTATCCACCTAGAATCAAATTTAAAAAAAAGCTGGCGCGGCCTTTTTTCTGAAGAGTTAGCGACCATATTTGAGTGAATAATCAATTTATAAATGCCAAAATTCTAGTTGCTATGTATAACGAACCCCTTTCATAAAAAAGGTAAACTAAACTGTAGCCTTCCCTGACTTCATTCCTAAAATCAACCAGACAAACGATCATTTCACTCAAAATCTCAAAGAAAACGTTCCTCAAACCCTCAAACAGCCGCTTGTCAGTGTTATCAAAAATGATTGACACGAACACGTCAAATCAATGTCATTCAATCAAATATTCCCACTTTTTCTCCTTGGAACATAAGCAAACGCAAGCGATTTTGTCACACAAAAGTTTACAACGCAAGATTGGCATTTGAAAATTGATGCATGATAATTATGCTACGTAACATTGTCACAAAGATAAAAAAAATCAAAAATGGAAAAAAATGAGAGGAACTAACAATCTAACAATTAACAATCAATAATAAATCAACGGTATACAAGAGTCGCACTATAAACGTGGAAAAAGCTATTGAGGCATTGCTAATGAGGCATTTACTCATTGTCGGATACGCATTTTCTTGTTAGCTCTGAGGCCATTTTTCATAATTTCACACCTCCCAGTACATTTCGCGTACACGTTATAGATACAATGGCCAATGGGTTTGGCAGCCACCTTTATGTAATTCTGAACTCCACATTCAAAAATTTAGTCTAACTTTTTCAGCGGCTCTGAACTTTCAAAATATCCAATGTACGAGTAAGAAGTAAGAAGTGCGCAGTCTTCGGAATTTACAGTTAATCTACTTCATTAATTATCCTTCCAACAAAGCATTCAATCTTATTGTTGGCCCATTATAATATTTGGGTCCAGCTCATAACCACAACCCCAACATTGGGTGCACTATTATGTTTGCCTACTTGGCTCGTAGTACATGCGTTGAGCAAACATGCTCCAGCTGCAAGTCATCTGCCACTACATAAGGAGTAGGAAATATTAGAGAAGGAGAGTAGATTAACCCACACGCACCACGCAAGCTGTTAGCCATTACCAGATGACTTTGTTTAGGCAAATTAAAGATGAGAAGGTTTGTCGGCAGTTTGGTATAAAGAAACTGATGATTTGAAATTGTCCATCAATTAGTGATATAAACTTAAAGGGACAGGCCCATCAAAGTAAACCTATATTTACGATACGTTCATAATGACTACTCTGTTCGTCTTAGGCGAATCGCCAGCGAAAATAAATTGATTGCCTAATCCGCCGGCGAAAATAAATTGACTGCCTAATCCGCCTGGCGAAGGAAAAAATTAATGGCGAAACGCCTGGCGAAAATAAATGCAACTGGCGAATCGCCTGGCGAAAGTAAATGCAACTGGCGAAACGCCTGGCGAAGGTAAATGCAACTGGCGAATCGCCACTCTAAATACTATGCACAGAGAAAAGAGCATAGCGCGCAGAGAAAAGGGAAAAGACGAGTAAAAAGCTGGCGGCCTTATCCAACTTTTTTCATGAGGACTCATATATTCTGTATGGCCGAGTGGTCTAAGGCGCTGGTTTGAGGTTTGGCAGAGGCGTGCCGGCAAGTTCGATTCCTGTCATGTCGAATTGTTTTGCCGCATCATTATGAAAATGGCGGCAAAAACAGCGAAGCGCCTGGCGAAACGCTGGTTGTTTAGTCAAAAATGGCGTTTCGCTGTGCGGGTGGACAAGCGTTTCGCCATTACCTTCGCCTGGCGTTTCGCCAAAAGGGAACGCAGTATCAAGCATTTTTATTACAATATATACAAACTAAATTTCACATTTATTTGCCATGGAAAACTTTTTTACGAGCGCTCAGCTTAAATGTATACCGTAAAGCCGCAAATATCCTTGTCGTCTATGCAGATTTATCGTGAAATTATAATGCGATTAAAATTTGCATATATAGCTTTGAAATCTGCAGTTTTATGGTATACATATGCGTTGAGCGCATTGGAAAAAGTTTTCCAGGGCGAATAATGGTGAAATTTAGTTTGTATATATTGTAATAAAAATGCTTGATAGTCATTATGAACGTATCGTAAATATAGGTTTATTTTGATGGGCCTGTCCCTTTAAAGCGAAATGCTAGCCCCTTTGGAAAATTTGCATATGATAAGCAAATTCTATGTATCCTATGCTAATTTTGTACGATTGCCGTGGACGATCGTACAAAATTAGCATAGGATACATAGGATTTGCTTATCATATGCAAATTTTCCAAAGGGGCTAGCATTTCGCTTTAAGGACAACATGAAATAGCGTGTTATCCTAAGGAGCACTAGAAGTTTGTAGATGTTTCGGTAGCGCTTCAAACACGGATGGAAAAGAAAAAAAAATACATAAAAAGATCCGTGGTTCTCACACTCTTCAACTCTTCATTGTTGTATTTATCAATAAAGTCAATATAAAGCCAAGATATAGCCATGATGTGATTTTTGGACTGTACTTACTACACAATGAACAATTACTGAAAAAAAAAACAGGTGTGAACTAGTGGACCCGCCAAAAAGCAAAAAAACTGTGATTTTTGTCACCTTCACGCCGTTTTTCTGTGGAAAAGGTGTGTGTTGTAACCTAATATGTGATTTGATACTTCACCAGTTCGTCCCCGCCACATACGCTCACATACACACTTCGACCAGCAAGAGATCGTAAATGAAGTTTAATTATAAATTTTTCTCTCCACCGTTGCCGTCTGTTTACTGCTGAACTCGAGCTGAGTATCATGTATTTTGTAGCGCGCTTAACTATGGCTTTGGCTGAAGAAGAATTTTTCAATTTCTTTTTGAGAACCCTTTTCACAACGTAAAAGAGAATTCAATTTGTTTTCTACATATTACATGTGGTGGTATTAATGTCTCCCAATTAAAAAAGTATATCTGGAGCGCAGTAGTTAGGTAGGTCAGGGCGGAAGGCAGGGCTCCATCGCTACGCCCTGAACGCCAATCCCAGCTTTAACATTTAACCATTAATTATTTTTCCACATGGAACCTCCTTCGCGTCAAGAGTCATAGAAAACTCCTAGATAACAGAAACTTTTTTTGGTATTGTGAAAAATAGTTTTTGATGTTGTATATATATATAAAACAACTTAGACACAAGTTTAAATTCACTCCAACATGTTGCGTAAGTTTCGTCTTTAGAATTGGCTACCCAACTGCTCCCTAAGCAGTCGGCCAGACCCGGTCGGTGTGTGTGCTGAGTTTGCTATTCTGTTGTTGATATCCGCACTTCACTACTGTATAGCCCTTGTGACGCAATAGCTGACGCGCTGAGTGTATATACTGTCAATTGAGGGGAATTGACAAACCAGGGCAGAAATACAGTAATTATAAAATTACTTGGATTTTGGTGCTTTTACCTTACTTATAAAAAGGGTGGCACTTTTATCGTGAGGCAAACCCCAAACATTCTTTTCGTCATCTTTGGAATGATTATTGTTATTTTCTTTGTTCGTTTATTACATTTAATGAGCCATCAGGGGAACGATTGTAGCCTAATTTGTTAACGGAATTCTGTATTATTCCAAGGCTTATTCTAATTGTAAGCCTAGAAATTATCTTAGTTTTATACAACAGTATATTAAAGGAGGAGGCTCACGAGAATGAAGTGCTCGAATGGTTTACTTTTATCGAAAGATGATGGTATTAAGTTCCGAAAGACATGCTTTACAATGCAAAAGCTTTTAAATGGAAGGAGTAAATCAATATAAAACTATGAATTCTATCAAAATTTTGGATCGTAAAAAATAGTTGTTTTCCATAGTGGGCATGCAAATTTTGTGCTGGCTTGCAAAATGACTTGTAAATTTGCATGTTTAGCTTTGAAGTCTACCTTGCATACGATAGGTTATTTTATTTGACTTCAAGTTCTTAGATTAATTAATTCCTCCAAACTAAAGCGCTGAACCTTATAATACTTGTTTTTTGGAAGATAAACCCATTATCCTTCGATAAAAGGAAACTATTTGAGTACTTCATTCTCGTGAGCCTCCTCCTTTAACGACTTTTGCAAATCACGTAGAAAAATCGATGTTTTTACCTGGCTCGTTTTCATAAGAGACTCGGGAATGTGTAATATATAAAGCTTTCCACAGCCCGACCCTTTTGTCGTAATGGAAGCAAGGAAGCCGACAAGGTATCAAATTTCTCTGAGGGTAGAAACTGACTTTACATTTATTTATTGTAAATATGTAAACTACCATAGTCATGTTGATGAGGTTTACTAACAATGAATAGATTAACTGCGCCATCATTGCAACGATGTTCATTCTCATATACAATCATGTAACTGATTACTTTTGCCATAGCTGAAGGTAAAGCAAGCGCGAAAACCACTGGTGACAGGTAACTGATTACTCATTGTATTAATTTACATCATATTTTTAGCGAAAGTTAACTGAAATAATTTTCCCATTTACCATATTCGGGAGCTAGTCTACTGGGCGTGTCTCTCACCGCCCATTGGCTCTGAGGCCCTCGGGTATAGAGTGCAAAACCGAGAGACGGCACAGAAACCCTGTGAAAAGATACGAGAGTGCAGAGGGCTAGAGAGCGGGAATGGGTGGGAGCCTCCCTAACACAGAGTCACCCGATCCTCCTGACTGGGATTGCTACCCTCCCCAGGGAGATCGAACCTTCGGGCTATAAACCTATCTTCCCCAAGGCAGTCATGCAAGCCTACGCGGCTACCGCCGCCTCCTTCCAGCCTCTACCGTGAGTATTTCGCAGTTATTTGAAACCACCCAATTGCGTGTAATTGATCCCCGCATCGTTAACCAGTGATAAGCGATACAGGGCAACTCGATACTTGAGAGCCTCTCGGGTTACCCCGGGGTGGGGAGCCTGCTGCCGGGGAGCCTTCCCCAGTAATCCGAGACTCCCCCGGCATGTCATCTACACCCAGTCTCACAGAAACACACCTATGAGGAGGGCTTCTCGATTCTCCTCCGAGTTATCAAGTTTCTTGTTGGAAGGCTCTCGATTTTCCCAAATGAGCTCGGGTTACTGTCTATTTCACACTATAACACACATACACCGGCGAGCCGGTGACCGCGCCAGCTTATACCTTTGAAACTTTTTGAAGCAATTTGTCCTGGTCCTATAAGATTATGCAATTTTCAAGACATTCATGAGCCCGCAAAAACCAAAGACACTAAGTCCCATGGTCCGCCTGCACGGTTTTGAAACATGCATCTATTCAATATTTTAGACTTTTCCCTATCTTTACAAATATTGATTTTTCCAAATACGAAATACAATTAATGATTTATTGATTGATTTCAAGTCTGTAAGGTCAAAGTCTATTTTCAGGGCTTCATCATTTTCTGAGCAAGAAGTCTCATGTATATGCGAATCTTTATTCAACGAAGGTCTCCAAACTGGAAGGACTGATCAATTGGTAAGTTTCTACAATTAGATACCGTAGACAAATTTTTGTTAGAGAACTTCTTCATGATTTTGATCGACTTGCGTCTTCGGCGGCTCCGGCCTCCTTCCGTTCTTACCTGTGTTCGTTACAATAGCTTTTGCTTTTGTGAGTAGATCTTTTTGTACAATCTTCCTCTTCTCTACCAACACGCTCTATTTTGGTAATATGCGATGCTTTTTTTCTGGTTTTTATTTCATTCATCATCGTACTTACAGTTATTTGTTTCAATTATGTATCTACGCATATAATATTCATCTTTTTTAATTTTTTGCCTTTATACCGAGAAAAGCTTGCTTCCTTATATCACAGGAACTAAAATATAAAAGGAACAAAACAAAACACTTATCTCTTTAGTTCGTTTATTTATGGGGGGTTTGCAAGTGTGTTGAAAATTCAGCGTATCTTGGAACTACACGAGAATATTGTTTTTATTTTACATGTCATATGTATATGCAGGTTTCGTGCAGAAATACGGTAGTACTGACTGTTACCAGACAATTTTTGGGATACTTGCAAACAATGCAAACCCCATTACTTTGTGCAATTTTCTAATGCATATTTCCTATCATTCTTGGTGATTGTACCAAACGACTTATTGTTAGAACTTTACCGGGAAAAACATGGTGAAAATAACAGATATTTTATCAATCGTTTTCCACATAGATTACCCATTAATCGAAACACTTTAGCCCTGTGCCTTTTGAAACTTGTTGTAGAAAAAAACCTGGCGTATTTCATTCGATGTTTCGTTTCACTACAAAAATTGTCATGTACATTTACTGCATTTTCGTTTTAAACACTCCCGCCCTAGATCGCCTCCCAGTAGGTCCCAGAGCAGGGACCCATTCCCCTATTCCCCTCTGAAGCACAGAAGCAGCGATTCTGAATTTGTGTCTCGGCCACCGTAGTCTTGTTCCGTTAGGTTCTCTCTTCTGTCTCTCCTGTTCCAGTGCTCTATCACCAACTCTGACTGAGTATCAGGTTACAGCTTGCTCCATCCATTCTAAATGGACTCAATAAAGAAAGAGTAGAGAGAGAGAGAGAGAGAGGAGAGAGAGAGAGAGAGAGAGAGAGAGAGAGGAGATGAGAGAAAAAAGGGAGAGTAGAGAGAGAGGAGTGAGAAAAGGGAGAGAGAGAAAGAAAGAGAGATAGAGATAGAGAGAACAATGAGTGAGAGATATAAGGATAGGAGAAACACCCATTTCCACCTCTGAAACTGGGGAAATTTTCGTGAAATCAAAAATTTTAGGGGACTCTTGCCATGTCACCAAATTATTAGGAAATTATGTTTTCGGTTGAAGTATAAGATATAAGTGTATGTATGTATGTATCTATAACTGCCATAGTATGGTTCGCAGATCCATAATGTTATATGTTTTATCACTGTGTATACGGTAACTATTCGAGTTCGGAAAGTGGCAAAGACCTCATCGTTGTAACAGCGGTTTAGCGGCAGGGGTTACCGCGGCTTAGAGTACTAATAAAGGTGGTTTCCGTTTCATAAGCTTGCCGCTACTGCAGCTGTTAGTCGGCAGTTGTAGAGTAGCTTTCATACGGTAGCTTTTTTTCATTACAAGAAGGTGGGTTTGCTAAGCTCTATAAAGCTTCCTCGTACGGGAAACTGGCAAATATCTTAGCATAACTAAAATCAGTGAATTGAAAGTAACAAAAAAAAAGGGGATACGAAATCAATCCAATCATCACTACTATCTACTGTCTGCGCTTTTTGCGCAAAGACTAAATTTAACTTCAATAACTGGGTACATGTTCCCTTTAAATTCTCAATTTTTAGTCACAATTTCTATGGAACCTTCCGAACCACTTGAAGTGTTGTGAAGCGGTGATAAAAGCCGAAGCCCTCGTTCTATTCACATCGCAGCAATGGAAATCACTATATCGGTATGATGGTCTCTTTATTTCTAGTTTACCATGTTTATTCAGCAATATTATTTTTTTAAATTTAATCAGTACTTTACACAAAAAATTGTCGTAAGAAAATTTTCACGGCAGCTTGGACAGTTTCGGATGCTATCGAGAGCCAACACTTTAGTTACAGTGTTATTAACGTCGAGCAATTTTCCATCTGAAACTCTTCGCCTAAAGCTCTGAACCTCTGCAGAACCTTAGCTTTGAAACCTTGTATTGTACCACCCTTGAATAAAGAAAGGAATTTTAAGGAGAAGAAAGGAATATTAAGAAGAAATGTATATTTCTGTTTCAGATTACTAGAGACAAACAAGTTTTCACAAAAGAACCATCCTGTGCTACAGGACCTATGGCTTCGGGCACACTATACAGAGGTATTGGAAGAAAAAATAATTTTAGAGCGAAATACCGGCCGTTTTTTGAAACACACAACCAGCATTCGTATGCAGCTTATGCAAAAGAAGATACACTAGAAAAAAATCGAGCTAAATTCGAGTAAATTGACAGAAATACATAAGATTCAGGTGTACCCGATCCCCCGGTGTTTTGCTTTAAATAATATCTAGTATTTCTCTTTCAATGATTAAAACGTTTTCTCTCAAACCTAATACACGGTCATATAAGTTTTTTTGTGTAGTGGTTGACATCATTTATTGGTGTATGCCGTAATTTTATTCCGCTATTCATTATGTATTGTTTCTTAGTTTGTTCTCTAGCTAGTAAAGCTGATTTGTTTCAAACTACGGCACATAAGTCCTCTTTTTCAAGTCCGGCCTTCCAATAGCCTGTAATAAAACAAAATGTTTCTTTCATTCCATTTCTGGCTATCTTTCACTCTTTCACTCAGTGTGCTTGTTGCTAGGAAATAAAGCATATTATGTAACAGAACCGAAAGACCGCTAGTTTAATTGAGAATTTCAAACTTTGCTGTTTTCTCTCTCTCTATCTCGCTTCATCTCTCTCCTCTATGTTTTTTCCCTATGTCTCGCTCTCGCTCTCACTAAACTCCCTCTCTCTACTAAATCACGGTGTGCGAGTCACCACGCAAGTTTACTAATTACGCAATTAATAGCTGTTTATTCGGTGTGAATGCGATCATTGTGCAAATACTTCCGCCCAGTCAATATACCTTTGTGTATACACGTCGAGGCCAACATAAACAAATTGTACCGTTTGGAATTGGTATAGAGGGAAAATGCACTCAGAGATAAAGTTACAAGAAATACGACTAAAAAGCGTAAAATAAAGCTCTAAGATTTATTACAACTTTATTCAATTTTTGTTCCACTCGCGAACTAGAAGGTAGATGTTTTTGAAGCAAAATAACGGCTGGTTTTTTGAAACTCAAATAACTACATAACATTATATGCAAATGATCATTACCAAATCACCACAATTCGACCCCACTTTGCATATAATGCTCAAATTTCAAATTCCTACGCATATATAATATACATAGGAATTTGAGAACGTTTCAAAAACCGGCCGCTCTTTCGCTTTAGCCTTATTTTTTGCCTTAGGTTTATTTTTTTGGCTTTTGTTTGGCTTTGTTTGTTTATCTGTTTTTTACTTTAGCTTTATTTTGATTATCTTTAGGCTGAAAAGACGAAGGAACGAGAATTGGGCGCTGTTTGCAAGTACAGAATTAGGAAGAAGAACCCATTCCCGGCCTCGATTTGGGATGGAGAGGAGACGAATTATTGCTTCAAGGTGGGTAAATATATACTGACCCTGGGTAGACTTTATGGGGAAACTATCCCTTATTTCCAATGAGCTTGGGTAGACCTCATCTCTTTGGAGCGAATCACTCGGGTCATCCGCTATAGAAGTTGTTTGGCAGAAAAATATCAACGATCAAAAGCTTCTTTCAGCAAAAGTCCCGAAACTATTTACGTGAAGCATATAAGACGAACAAGTATCCGTCCGTCGAAGAGAAACGTAAATTGGCGCAGCAAACGGATTTGACCGTCGTTCAAGTTTCGAATTGGTTCAAGAATAAAAGGCAACGAGAACGAGCGGCTGGTACGATGGATGGGTCAGTTTTAGCTTTATTTTATATAAGAGGTTTATTTTATTTTATACGATCGTATGCTTTAGAGGTCAAAGGTAAAAACTTTTTCGCAACCTTTGTATGTTCAGTTATACATACTTTTTATCCTTTTTCGTCGCCTACTCTATTTGGAAACGTTTTTTTTTAAATTGAAAGCGCCAACACTTGCTACAATTTTTCGGTGCAAGCCTGCTAAGTTTTCAGAAAGTGGATAGACTCGATAGACTGTTATAATAAGTAGCAACATATTTATATACAGTAAGACCCTCCACATATATATCCAACAACACCACAACTACCGAAAACGTTGCGCAATACCGTATATCGTTTGAAATATGATACACCTCCATTGGTTGCGTTATAGATTTTTGCTTATGCTACTATTGCGCAGGTCAATGAAAGTAAATGATACTGTAGTATCTATTACCCAACACACCTTATGTAAATAGCAATCATTTAGTTTTAGCAAATTCGAAAAAAAAATTCTTTTCATAACTGATCTCAAGTAACTATATTTCTATGCCTAGATGCAAACGAGCATTATTAGAATAAAAATCGACCAATATTCCACACCGCTTAGCATAACTAAATAGGAAAGCAGTTATTTGAGATGCGTTTCGAAAACCCACCGTTAGTTCGCTTTTATGATTGACTATTTCGAATTTTGCATACTCCTAACATCCATCCTCTGCTCTAAACTAGATAGAGCTGGGCCGCAGTCTTCCGTGTTAACAAGGCCCATTGTACACCTGGCTCCTATAAAACAAACATAGTACCGTAGTCCGAGGACAAGCGTGTGCTTCCCCCAAGGTGCACAAGTGTGTTTGTACCCTAACAATAAGGCATAGGGGACAATGGACACGTGTTTGTGAGAGAATGTTACCAGATGACAATGGGGGTTAACATTTGAAAACTTGGAAGGATAAGCAGATAAGCTCAGCTACGAAACAGTCAATTCTTTTCTTTGATATTTACAACAAGGTTAAATATGCTATTTAGAAATGTATTCAATAAACACTCAACTTTCCATGCAACCTAAAAAGTGTGTATAGCAAATTACTGTGGTGTTTCTTTTTTATAAATATAACCAGTGTTGTGACAGAATCTTGGATTAATTTTTACATTATTACAGTAATTAACTAATGAATTATCCCTTGACCTGCTACGGGACCAAATTCTACTTTGCACCAGATTTCCTGCAGTTGAGGGTACTTAGCCACCAAAGTACGCTATTGATACCGTAGATTACTGTTGCGCCACCCAATGGGGGGATAGGTGATTCCAACAGACATAAACTCTCTAGAATCCCAGTGTTTGCAAGCTTTATAAGAAATTTAAAGGGACTGTCAAGGGGGATCCACATAGATTCTATAATGCGCTGCCGCAAAATACCGCAGTTTAAAAAAAGTTTTGGTATGCATCTTTCATCTCAGCATGCATCTAGCATGGGGGTTGGCATAAACATACAATGTGCGAGTTTGAACATTGACGTAATGATTTCTGATGAAAAATTAGACCGCAACAAAATTGAAAATATGTTCCTTACGTATTATTTTTCTCCGGAACACATCTCCAAAACAATACCGAAACAGCCCAAATCATCTTGTTGTAGTGATTATTTGATTATTGCCTAGATTTATTAACCAACGACATACACCTAGCTTCTAGATATGCAGTGGGAAAGAGAAATTCGACTAACCAATTCAATACGACGAAGTCAGAGCCTAAGCCTAAGCCTAAGCCTAAGCCTAAGCCTAAGCCTAAGCCACAATGTTGAAAAGTAAAAAAAAAACTAATGTAAAATTTTTCAGTCACGGTAAAAGCGACACGGACGATAATTCGTCTGGTTGTGATTCAAAACCAGCGGCCACTCTCGAAATACCGTTCCCGGACACAAATACCGTAACGCACATGAATATGCAGGCCATGACTACGGTAGGTTTCACGTCTTACAATACGGTATCTCTGTATCTTACGGTATCTAGTATCTAGCAAATAGATTTGCGGAATAGATAATCAGTCTCGTAGGTATTTGTTTGAATAATGTATATTTATAGTAGGTGGAAAATGATTGATTAGAAAATAATACTATTTGCATGTTATTATAGAATTTTCGTAAACTGAAATTCAGAGATGATTTTTTTTTTCAGAATCTCTATGCGTCTCCATACACAACGGCGTATTTCCCTCAAACGATGCAATTACAGCCAAGCTACGATCAATTGTTCCAATTGCATTCTTTATAATGTTCTTATTGATTTATTGATTTTATTTCCTCATGGTCTATCTCAAGTTAGAATAAAGCATCGCAAATTTCAACCAATTTCTCTAGCAATCAATATGGTTATTTTTGTACAATGTAATATGTATCCATATAATTTTGGTTGTCGATTCAGTATACGCATTACTCACGTGATTGTGCTCGCTTATTTACTTAAAAATAGTTTTTGTTGTTTTTGCTTGCTAATGATCTGACAGTACTATATTAACTTATTTGCCAATATAATGTATGCAGTATTATTCATGCTTTACGATTCTTGCACGACCTCTTTTTGAATGTAAACCCTAGTCCTTAGATGACCAAAGTTTCACGTTATTTAAAGTAAAATTTAATTGTAGATCCTAGGTTCAAATTTTCTTATTTTCCTGGCAGTTTTATAGTAAATACTATATTCAATAAAGCTTACACCTCAACTTTGTTGGAAAAAAAAAAACATGTTACACACTTTTTTCAGTTTTGGAAAATCTAATGTTACAAAAAAAAACATGATAAAAAACGAAGAAAAAAAAACATTTATTATATGAAATCCATTATGATATGACGCATGACAAAGCAGTCAAGAAATGCTTCGAAAAATGAATTAATAAACTGTTGCAAATAATTTAGTCATTACATAGCTTACTGATAATGGAAACCAATTTCAATCACGAAAGACTTCTTAATATCTCAATAAACAGCTGAAACTTAGTCTTTTTAGAGTATCATAAATTATTAGGAAATAATAGTTTATATTCAGCTTTATTAAAATGCCAATGCACATGTACCCGTTTATAAGGAGAATGTTCATAGTTTAAAGCGAAATACCGGCCGGTTTTTGAAACGCATTGCGTACACCTGCCTTCTTATGCTGCTTATGCAAATGAGCAAAAATTAGAATAAAACCTAGACCCCAATTAGACCCCACGTTGCATAAATTCATAGGAATGCAAGTACTTGAGATGCGTTTCAAAAACCGGCTGGTATTTCGCTTTAATGCGAAATGCTTGCCGATTTTTGAAACGCATCATGGAGAATGCTAAGTGGGGTCGAATTGGGGTCGATTTTCGATTCTAAGCTATGCTCATTTGCATATAGTGCATAAAAATGAAGATGCCCTTGATTCGTTTCAAAAACCGGCCGGCATGTCGCTTTAATTTGACTTCATGACTAGCGTTAGTAAGTAGTACGTTTACTAATGATATTAATACCTAACTATAAAAGTAAATTAGTAAAGGTAAAATGTAAATAAATGGATAGTATACTATTCGTGTTGATCCAGTGTTGCAGAGCGCATCCTGGCACGCACAGAATTTCATCCTGAAATTGTTAATTAAATAAAAGAAAACTCCTAAGTTTTTAGGACCATTCGGAGGTTGAACCCGTGAATTAAGCGTACATAACCAGACCACACCACTAGCCAGATTCATAACACTTCCCCTCCATCTTCAAAAAAAAAACGGCGCACTCGCGAGAACTAGGCGATAGCCTGGCAAAGATAGGCTGATGTGCGCGCGCGGCGAGAATTTGAAAATTAGCAAGCAAATGGTATAGTATATGACCGCAAGGTGATTTTTGCTCGTAGAGATATGAGGAGATTTAATTTGAGCTCGAGCTCAATCTCAAGGATAATAAAATAAAACAAATAAACACTTACTTCGTAGGCTCAATCTCCTGTCGACCAGCCTGCGCAAAGAGTTCTTTTGCTGTTAAATCCGCACAAGACTGCTTGTTTTCCATCATACTACGGGGAACACTCGGGTTTATGCCTGAAATCCAAAGAATTATAAAAAGGATGTAGAATACTCATATTTGCTTATTTCTTATTTCTTTATGTAATCGCATAGCAACATTATGCAATACAATTGTGCAATTGTGCAGTTATGCTATTATGCAACAGTAACACAATTTTTAGATGGACGATGCAAATTATTGGAATTACAATTAAATCACGTGTGGAGTTAACAGTGGGTATTTAAATTTTCTTTGGGTGGCATAAAATAAGGTTGTTTCAGGTTACTTTGTGAGTTGTCGCAAACAGTTAAAGGGATAGGTTCATCTCAAATCACCTCTCTTTTTATTGTTTTTTATTGATAATAGCACAAATATCATTCACAATGAAAATTAAATCAATCACAGAACATTACGCCTCGCAGAAGAAGCTTCCATTATTCGAAGCTAGTTGATCCGATGCGAAAATCTAAACTCAAAAACTAATACCGTACACAGATCGCGCGGGCTAATGACAATTAGCCAAGTTACAAACTACACTCGGCCAAGCGATTAAATGATTCTATACTCACGGGAAATACATAATCTCCTGCCGAGTGTAGTTTGTAACTTGCCGCGCTATATGTGTACGGTATAAGTTTTTGCGTTTAGATTTTAGCTTCCGATCACCCAGTTTCCAATCAAGGAAGCTTCTTCTGCGAGGCGTATTGTTCTGTGATTGATTTAATCCTCATTGTGAATGATATTTGTGCTATTATTAATAAAAACAATAAAAATAGGGGTGATTTGAGATGAACCTATCCCTTTAAAAGGCAATATGTAGAACGCACAAACCTATAATATCGTGCAAGCATCCTCGCACATAACCGTGACGCCTCCTCCCTGAATTTTTTCAGTAAAAATATTAATTTGAAAACAATTAAAATATGACGGCCGCTTTTTGAAACATCTGATGGACACAGACATCGCTATGCATTTATTCTCAATTTTTATGCTAGTCATAAGCATTTGCATATACATACATGGAAACACAGTACACTACACAGTTTATCAAAAATCCATTTCAAAAATGGGCTGTTATACCGCTTTAACCAATACTACTAGATACGTCTTCTCATAAGGCATTATTTTTCGAGAATTCAACCTTGTAGTACAAAATGCCGAAATCTTTCCGAAACTAAAAATTATAAATATATATATATATATATATATATATATATATATAACATACCTCCCACCACGTCACTAATTTGTAATGTCATGCACATGTCCGTGCAATTTCGAACGTACAAAAAGTCCTTGTCGAACCTAAAAGTAACATATGTGAACTGAGAAAACATGAAAACGAAATCGTAATTTTACGTGAGAAAAAATCATTACAAGAGTACCTAGTACCTACTACCTTTATGAAACGTATTCATTCTAACGGCATTTCCATGTATTATATGCAAGTTTTATATAATTTTCTGCCTCGTTTGTACCATAATATGTTGTTTTAAGATTATAACCATACTCATACTGACATGCAGAACTGGGTTGTAGAAGTAAAACTTTAGTTCATATCCTAGTTTGCAACTCTCCAAAATAAGCGAGATCAGATATTACATAAACCTTGGAAGATACGTTTCAGACGTATCCTATACTTATACATGTGCCCATTTTTCGTGAATACTCTTTGTAGACTGTATATTTTAATATACAAATGTATTGTGTAAACTCTCAATTGACTCGTACACACTATTTCTTATACTTTTACGTATAATTCTTCTTTTTACACTTCATTTTTGCACCTTATCATAATATTTATATTTTTATAAGAAAGTCTCCTCGGGCGTGGTTGTTAATAAGAAGAAAAAATAAATAAAAAAAAACTCACGTCATTTTATCACAGTGCATGTCAAACGACAACGGTTTCTTGTATAAATGTGATATATACGGGTAATTGTCCTCTAGATACGGGCTCATGCAACTGTAGCATGGCACTTTGAGCGCTGAAATATGTGGAATTTAATTCGTGGTAGTTTGAATCATTGGGCTAGGGTTCTATGTTTCCTATCTACGCACATTTCTTTTTTTGCCTATTTATATTGAAAATCTTGCGCTTTACTTCAAACTTCTTAATTCCTTACTGCACTAGGCTAAACTAACGAAGAATGCTGAAACTTCAAAGTTATTACTAGAAAAAGTTAATACTGAAACTTTAAAAATAGGCCCTGACCCTGACACAGGATCACGATCATGCATAAAATCACATATTTTTATTCTTAGCTAAAAATTAGGCCCCTGCGAACTTTACAAAATCCCTTAGTTCCTAAAAAAACCAGTTCGGCTTTTTGAAATTCTCCGGGGACTTTTCAATCATTGCCATGGAACATTTGACAGCAACAATGGAAAAAGTTGCCGTCTGTGTGACAACGTTACCCTCTGTTATAAAGGCAATTTCGAGATGAACGAGGGATAGAACTTCTGATTCACACTTAGATAGTAGAGTGAAAAGCTACGATTATAAAGCCTATGAATAAACAGAGCAGGAAAAAAGGATATGTAGTTTTTTTTAATTTCTTGAATTTTCTAGGTACTGTAGTACCAGTCCTTATCTTGTACATTACAGTAAAACGAAATATGAAATTAAAAAAATGACATTCTAAAGACCTGCTAATCAAAAACTTGGCTATCTATTATCGGTTTAGCTAACAAGGTATTGTATAACAACCTTGTAAGGACATTTATTTTTATTTTAGGCGGTGAAGCTTATTGTTAGACTAGCCCGCTTCCTATTGCAAGATTTTACATGCGATTTTTTGGTAACAGTCTCATGAACTGAAGCAAACGAAAGCAGAGGCCGTATTCACCAACACACAGGGAGCCCATCCCTAGGCTGACGAGGGCTCTGAATATCTTCTGCTCTCGCACTCTCTACGTACGGTTTAGCTCCTTGGGGAGGCCTGACTCCCTGCGAGTTGGTGAGTACGGCCTCAGAACTAAAGCAATAGCACGATCCAAAAATCATAACCAAGCATAACTGAATGATAGTCAACAAACCATGCCATCGTGCGCGAGCCTAACCAAATTCTCTCCCAACTACCTGTGAATGCAACTCGTATGTTCCCTTGGTTTATGAGACCCGGCCGACCTGCGGTGTAGTCGGAGACGTTGGCCAGGAAATAGCTGACCAATTGGAGCACGTCTGCAGCCATCGGGAGTCGAACCCGGCACCTGTGTGGGTTCCGGGATCTACTCGCCCACTACCACTCGGACACCGTGGTCGCTACGATCCATTGCGCATATGTGTTGTTGCACTAGCAAAGTTTATTGATAGACGGGAATTGAGGTGAATCATAAACGCGACATAAACACGAGGAGCATGAGAGAACTACAGATTAGAGCATGAGAGAACTACAGAAGTAAACATGGCTAGACAAATGGTTGACAGATGAATCTGGATCACAAAGACTACATGTTTTGCTGAATCAACTATTATTAACTATCACTGGAACAAACTTTCTGAACCAGTCGGCGCTAAATGTGAAATTGAGAAATCTACAATACTATATCTACCTAGTATTGTGTAAATAAATACAAAACAACAATTATCAATAATCCTTTAGAAATCACCGGGAAAACAAATGAAGCTAGATATACAATCTCACGAAACGCAAGTTTTGGCGCCATATCTCGAAAAGTGATTTTCTGACGTTGGCTCGTCAGCTTTCATCTTTTAAGAAATTTCGCTGGTCCTTTGGGGCCCGGCGACCCAAAGAAAGGCCACTGGGCCATGGCGCCAAATATGTAAATTCATGTCCGGACAACTGAATTGTCAGTGGAGATGTGAAAACGTTGCCGAGGATTGCGCACGCAAAAAGCGCTCGACTGACAATGAGAGCAATCAGAATTGTATTACGAAATCTAGCCTATTTACATGTTTAAAGCGATAGGGTAACATGGTCTGTGAAACGTATACGGGCAATTGCATTCAAATTTATTGTATGGCTGCATGCATGGAAGTCTGGATGCCCAACATACGTTTTACAAACTGGATGCAGCATCGCTTTAAATGCTTGCTCAGATTTTTAAACGAGCGACTGATATCATTTCAACGAATGTAAGTGAGCACGCAGAATTTGCCAAATACAAGAAAATGATGTTGACGTTCGATTAAAAGAAGAATTATACAGAGAATTAGAGTATTAAATGCGTCATAGTACGAACAACTTTTGATTAAGATGATTATACTATAAGCGGAAGGGTGATAGGCGAAGCTTTGGCTAGAAAAGCAAGAAAGAAATTTGCTGAAATTTGAAAGAAAAAAAATTGCTGCATTGGGCGTTTTTTTTGCGCACTCCAGGTTTACTTATGCAGTCGCTTATGAGCATGCTACGATTTTAAATTTCAAAAACGCTAGTCACTGATTAACATAACATAACATAACATTTATTACGAACATAAAATGTCGCACAAGTTTTGTCGAGGCAATACCACAATGAATAACTATGAAACGTGAAAATGTAAATCTGATTAAAATAATAGCAAAAATAAAAAACGTGTAGTTGTACAGGAATAGGCGAGGGTAACTCTCAGTCAGATTGTTATTCAAAAGAAGAGGACAGTGTATATGTATACATAGTTTTAGTTGGCTAAAATCCTCGTGTTTCCCAATAAAACACCCAATGTGCGTTCAATTCCAACGAATTGCCAAATTTGTTCTATAGCGGGAATTTATGCGTTAGTTTTAGGCTGCTAGACAGACAGACCCGCTCGAAAAAAACCTAAATGAATTTTTGTGTGAAGAACAGAAGAACTACTAGTTGAAGGCAAGTAAAGCGAAATACCGGTCGGTTTTTGAAACGCATAGAGCACACCAGCTTTCTTAAGCATTCTTATGCAGCCTATGCAAATGAACATGAATTAAAATAAAAATTCGAGCTAAATTTGAGCAAATTAGCATATATAACTACGTAAGAATTCAGTTGTTGCATTTTAAAAACCGGCCGGTATTTCAATGTAAAGGGTAGGTAAGACCAATACAATTTTTTACTGGATCTCAACAAACTGTAGCTCACGATAAATCAACCGCTTTAGATGATGTACATACGTACTCTCTAAATTTAGTATTTGAAAGATACCAATACTAATAAGTCATAAGTGCCTCACCGAAAACATCTGATGGCCGTTTACAAAGCGCGGAGCGTATATAAGCTATTTTATACATTCTTATTTCGCAAAAGCCCATTTGGATTTCTCAGAGAAAATCAAGAAGGAAATGCGAATTTACGATTACGATAATTACGGAAATCCCTTTAGATATATGCACGTAAAGTCAGTTCAAACATAATAACAACTAGATGAGGCTTTGAGTTTCGATACAAATTATAGTGGTCTCACCCTTTAAAGGGACAGGCCCATCAAAGTAAACCTATATTTCCGAAACGTTCATAATGTATATAAAGCATTTTTATTACAATATATACAATCCAAATTTCACCTACTTTCGCCCTCGAGGACTTTTTCCGATGTGCTCATCCTCATATGTATACCATAAAGCTGCAGACTTCCAAGGTGTATATGCAAATCTAGCTCGCATTTTAATTTCTTGATAAATTTGCGTAGACAGCTTCGATCTCTGCAGTTTTACGGTATACATATGATGATGAGCACATCGGAAAAAGTCCTCGAGGGCGAAAGTAGGTGAAATTGGGTTTGTATATATTGTAATAAAAATGCTCTATACACATTATGAATACGTCGTAAATATAGGTTTACTTTGATGGGCCTGTCCCTTTAAAGCGAAATACCGACCGATTTTTGAAACGCATCGTGAACAACTGTTTATTTATGCTAATTTACTCAAATTTAGTTTCATTGATTCAGAACCTCTATTAAAAGTAACCTATTTTTCATAAAGTTAGATTTCACGTAAAATGAAATTATCCTTTATCCAATAACTACCAACAAAATAAAATAGAACAAACATAAAAAAAAGAAGAAATAAACAAATACCTGACAATAATAGTTCACTAACTCAACTGGGCTTAGAGCTGGCTTACTGGAAGTATTAGAGAAGTTAGTTGAGCAAAAACAATGTCTGCCGACATGTCTACCTTATGGAGATAATGATTTTGCTTCGCCCACTCTCTAGGACAATTATTCCTTTCTGTGGTCGTGTTTCTATATAAGTGCTAATCTTTAAAGGCTAAAGGTTTATCTTTTTTTGTCATGCTATATAAATACTCCTACTTTCTTTGTAAAAACATCGAAAGAAGTTTGTAAATATATAAGAAATATTATCTTCTCAATAATGTTTCCCTATTTAAATGAGCGAAGTAATTGTGCCTCAGTGTTATGGGTTTTTTTCGCCCTCTTGATCAAAGTTTATAAGAATGTTGGAAAAAAAATAGTACTACTAATTACTAGAATGAAAGAATAATGATTTTCAGATCATATGAAATTTAAAGCTTCACGGAAACGTATACTCGACAACTGCATTCGTGAATGTATTAGGTTCCATCGTCGACCCACACAGAAATTTGCATAAAATTCATTGGAATACAGTTGTCCAGATTACGGTTTCTACACGTTATAAGAAAAATAACAATAATAATAAAAATAAAAAGTATAAAGGAAAGTCTCAACTTGAAGTTTGTTGGACTAGGAACTCTGAGGCCACTAATTCTATCTCTATACGCGCAGAATTCGCACTTTCTTCCTTCTAACTATGGCAGTCCCTAGAGGCAACATCGGGGATTTTATTTAAAGAAAATCTTTTCCTTCTGCGTCCAGTTAATTGATTTCTCTTCTTTTTAAAGTGTACATGTGTTTAATAAAAATTGCTGGAATTCCAACATTTATGGCTATGACTGACCTTAGTTTTTTTGCCAAGGATTGACTGCGATCCTTTAACAAAATACATAATACAATTTGTGCCACCTTATATGAGGTTTTTTTACATTTGCATTTTATAGATATGTATAGCATTTAAATGACTTGAAGAGCGAAAATGTGAAAAGGCTATTAGGTTAACTCTTAGGATAAGTTTTGATTTAGATCAAAAATGAGGTGGTTTAAAAGTAATTTGAGAAGATTAAAAGCTTATTTCAAAAAGCCGGATGTTTGTCGCCAAAGTGAAAAATCTCTACTTTTCTGTGGTGCGTAAATTTTATGCAATAATCTCGATGATGAAATTGAAAATGTCAATATGCGTAAACTATTTTGAAAGGAATATTTTCCACAGTAAATACCCCAAAATTTTTTTGATTGACGACGCCAGTGCCCCGTTTTTTCGATGTTTTCAACAAAAAAAAAAGAAACTTAAAAATGAAATGTTATTTTTTTTTATAAAAAAGTATTTTCCTAAGAAAAAAGACTAGACATTGATTAAAAGGTAACTTATAACCTAGCAAATGTGTAGTGATAATTCATTTTTCACATTGAAACAAGAAGAAAAATAAAATTATATTCATAATGCCAAAACTTGATTTGTGATCATAAAAGGATTGTAAGGTAAGTGCGCATACTTTTAGTACATGCCAAAGCAGTTTCGTGCATTAGCGCTTAGGAGGGTCCTTTATTAAAAATAACTAGCGGAAAAACAAGAAAATTACATGCTTGAGCGAATGCTTTTGGACTTTTTGTTGGTTTTCTTAGGCGGAAAGACTTGGTTAAATGGGAACTATTGTATAAGCAGGGCAGCCTTTAGGTTGAATGTTTATAGGGCCAGGCACATGAACAATTTTATATGCATTTGTTCAGGGCACGCTCGTTGTGACAGAAATTCACGTATCATAGACAGACTATGAAGAGAGAAAATAACACAAAGAACCTACAATTAGGGTGTTTATGTGTAGACCTTTACGTTTTCATATAAACCGTGAAAATTAGTTTAGATGAGTTTTATTTAAGACAGTGGTAAATCGAGTAAACTACAAACTACAAGCTCAAAATTGAAAATGCCAAACTTTACGAACCTGTGTCGTCAGTGCTCGCCGGATCGTGTACATTGGCGAGTATGAACGAGAAGAGCTTCGTGAACTGTGACGTCATCGCCGACTCATCGCGGCGATCGTTTCCCGTCGCGGCGTGCAAAAAGCGCCGCACGACGTGCGACCGACGGCGCGACCTCAACCACGGCGGTGACGACCAAAGTGACGCGTGCGGCGAATGCTGCGACCGATACGACGACGTGTTCGCGGCGATTTCCAGCAGAAAACGCGACAACGAATCTCAAATGGATTACGGTACAGGGAGCTGGATTCAGAAAATTACGAAATTTCACGGAAAGTCAATCAAAGAAATACTAAAGTGCGCCATAAAACGTGTGAAGAAAAGTGTTGATGAAAAATGTTTGTGATATATATACATATTGAGCTTTGTGCTGGGATGGCAAAGGTTAAAGGGAGAGGCCCACAAGATAAAAGTTTCAATCAATTTGTTTGTGCAGAATGTCCGGAATTTCAGAAATATTACTGTGACTCACTGAGTTATTCTCCGGCAAACAGTTCGGCCAGGTACCGTAGCCAGAAAATTTTTTTGCGCTTTTAGGACATTACTGCATTGGAAACGCCTCTTTATAAACGTAGGAATGATCTTTATTCGATTGACCGTTATTATGTAGAGAAAGAATGCAAATGAACGGATATCAACCGTAAAAACGAATTTTGACATTGCTGACTACGGTACCTGGCCGAACTGTTTGACGGGGAATAACTCTGTGAGTTTTAGGCTTCAAGCAGGTTTTCAGGAAATATTTCTGAAGTTCCGAACATTCTGTACAAGTAAATTGAGGACAGCTTTCTTCCTCTCCCTTTAAACCGTGTATGCTAAATGGCAACCTTGCTATTAGTTTGCCGTTTTTATGAGAAAACTATCGCAAAAACTACTGAGCCGTTACGTTACGGTGACGTCAGTTGGTTAGAAATCCACAGTACCTATTATACATGGGAATAATGTTCAAGACAAAAGCCCAAATGAAATCGTGTTAAAGGGATAGGTTCACCTCGAATTGCACCTTTTTTTATAATTTATGTTGATAGTATGACCTATGACGGTCAAAATGCGAAAATTGCAGTAAATTTCCTTTGTTCCCCGTAGTAGGAGAGCTTGCTCAAAAAAAGCTAAACTACCTCGAATCTATAAAACAATTGGGGTACCGCAGCCATGGTATGTGGGAAATAGCGCAGGAGGACTGGAGGTGCAGATATTGTTGTGATAGACAGAGGATGATAAAAGGGCCTGTATTTTATAGCGTCTCCAGCCCGGCTGCGCTATTTCCCACATACCATGGCTGCGGTACTCCAATTGTTTTATAGATTCGAGGTAGTTTAGCTTTTTTTGAGCAAGCTCTCGTACTACGGGGAGCAAAGGAAATTTACTGCAATTTTCGCATTTTGACCGTCATAGGTCATACTATCAACATAAATTATAAAAAAAGGTGCAATTCGAGGTGAACCTATCCCTTTAAAGTGAAATAGCGGCCGGTTTCTGAAACACCGAGTACACAAGTACACCAGATGCAGCGTACGCAAATGAACATAAATTAGAATAAAAACACGAGCTACTTTGCATAAACACGTAAGAATTCACTTGTCCACGGTCCGTTGTTTCAAAAACCGGCCAGTATTATACTTTGAAATAGGAAAAATCCCGTAAAAAGTGTTTACGTTCAAAATCCATGTAAAGTGTGAAAGTATTAATAAAGGCAGAGTGCGGAGAAAAATGCAATAATGAGCGGTGGATTAGATTATCATTATAGTGAAAAAAACAGCACAAGAGTGAATATAAGTGTTGCATTATTGATCAGGACTCGGAAGCAGACATCTTTCATTGTTCAAGCACTGGAGAAAATAAGATTTTTTTCTTGAAATGACTACAGTCTCCACTTCTTTCGATGAAAGGTTCAATCGTTCAATGTATAAAAAGTATTCCGCAATTTTTCTGTGATAAAGTTCCCGGATTACTCAACTCATTCAGATTTTTAGAAGAAAAGCATTTCGTTTAGTTGACAAACACACACGCAAACATTCTTTTAGTTGACTAGTTGAATATTCAGAAAACCAAATGCGGGTATTGTAACTATTTTGGGAAATTTGCATATGATACGCAAATCCTATGTATCCTACGCAAATTGTTGGTGCGCGGAAACTTCCGGTACCAAATCTACATAGGTTACATAGGGTATGCGTATCATATGCAATTTTCCCAAAATAGGTACAATACTATACTTGTGTACTATCTTTCTTATACAAAAACGACTATGAAAATCTGGTAAGTTGATATTCCAATAATAACAAGCATATGGCCGCAGAAAGCGAGCAAATGAAGCGTGAAATGTATCTTTTGCGAGGAAAAATAACAATAAAAATTGAAGCGAATCGGAAAATTGGGATCGTTAAAGTAGGCGAAAATAGGGTAGTGGAGAGTGGTGCGCTTTCTTTCGATTAAATGGAGCAGAATTAACATTGTGTCTGACCAAATGAGGAGAAAAATGGGCCGCTGAGGGGAGAAGAAGGAGAAAGTTAATGAGGATTTTTGAGATGATAAGCAGGAATGACAAGGAGGAAATGGCAGGATGATTTGAGATGATAAAGAGGAATGACTAGAAGAAGGCAGTATGATTTGAGATGATAAAGAGGAATGACTAGAAGAAGGCAGGATGATTTGAGATGATAAGCAGGAATGACAAGGAGGAAATAGCAGGATTTGCGGTGATAAGGGGATGAGGAAATGAAAAAGTTCAACTTTTGAGGAAAATCGGGTGGCACGCGGCGAGATAACGGCGCGCAAACTGAATGCAGATATGCGAACAATAACAGTGATGCAAAGCCAGATAGAACTACGCGCGGTTCGCCCTAGTTCTAGTTTCTAGCCATAGTTCACGTTGTTCGCTTTTCAGATTTCAGATAAACGCCGTATTGTACCTACTTTGGGAAATTTGCATGTGAAATGAATATCCTAGTTAATTTGCTGCCGGAAGCCTCGGACGGGCACCAAAAAATTTGCATAGGATACACAGGATATGCGTATCATATGCAAATTTCCCAGCGTAGGTACAGTACGGCGTTAAAATAAGAGGAATGACGGCCGCTGATTAACCTTCAACTATGGCGTTCATTCTTTTGTAAAGCACAGAAATGAGCATATGTAATCTCTCATATTATATAAACAAAAACTAGAACGGTGCAAATTTCTAAGTTACTAAAAGACAAAAACTATCAGATTTAGTTATACAATGCTAGAGGACAGCTCATACTGACTACTCACGGTACAATATATTCATAGACAACCGAAACACAAATCTCTTCAAAACGCCTTTATTAATCTTCAAAAATGAGATATAACCCACATTTCTCTGCATAAATAATCGGCCGCTTGTCAGTTATAAGAAGGGCATTCGAAATTGAAAATTAAAGGGAAAATAGACTGAAATGCCTTCTAATTTGGTGCAAAATGAGTATTTTGTAATACGAAAAATCCACTTATATGTCAATTCAGCATTTTATAGAATGTTCACGGTAGTGAGTCCATCTAGCGCTTCGAATAAATAAATCAGTCTGATATCTTTTAAAAGATATAGTAAATATTGAAGGGTTGAGAGAAGAAGGCGTAGAAGTACCTGACGAAGTACAATAAGTGAACTAATGATCTGTCATTCAGTCTTCATTCAGAATTCATACAGTGACAAACATTGGATCAAGGAAACGGACAAGTTACCGAAGAGAAAAATTGAGTATAATAAAATCTATTCGTTTTTGGACCCGACTGACGGTGCTTCGGGCGCCCGGAGGTCCGAATTCGAAATTGCAATAAACGTCAGTAGGCGTGTGATGGAAAGCGGAAAATGAGAGAAGAAGGAGAGAGAGAGAGAGAGGGAGAGACATAGAGAGAGAAAGAAAGGTGCAAAGCGGACATATATAAGGGACGATTTGGGTTGAAATACACCCAAGAAAGGATAGAAAAGAAGGAAATTAGATTTCGAGAATATTGATATAGAAAATGTAAACGTAAAGATAATACGAAGAAAAGATGGTATGAAATGCGTTTCGTTTTTCATAAGTTTCATGAGCAAAAGAGACATATGGCTCATGGTCGCCTAATAACAATATCGCTCAGACAACGTATTGAAACAGCTAGGCTAGGTTTGAAAAGTGAATGTCCAACAACTGCATTCAATATTATATTATGCGATATTATATTATTATATCATCCAAAATTTCGTCTTACAATTTATGTCTTATGTCGCTTACAAGAAGACAACTGCGCAAACTACTACTGAACATTACAGTTATTTATAAGCCACAAAAGCTACTATGGATTGTTTTCCTTGTGATGGTAATGTATATATTTTTGTTTTCCTTTTAACGGTAATAGATCTATTTTTCCGAGATCCCAGCGTAATCACAGGCGAAAAGGGCGCTAATTCAAAAATAGGATGTCCGGTCATTTTTAACTCGCAGGCGCGACTCTCAGACACAACACTTGAATTAGTCAGTCACAAATTGGAAAATTGGCAAATCCGATGTTTTCAATAGGGGAACTTCATTAAAAGTACAAGAATAATTCATGTAATGGTTGCCAGTGGCCAGTCAAAAATCGAAATTTCTAAAGCTAAAGGGAGGTACACGTTAAATTCCACCGTAAAGGTTCACGAAAGGCCATTGTATTACAAAGTCAGGGTAATAACCCTAAGGTACTGCGGCCCATTCATTTGAAACGATCACTCGTGGCCCTAGCCTTAGCCCGAAGACCTACCGTGTTCGTTTTGCAACAGTGAGGGCCATTGTTTATTCCATTGTAAGATAAAAAAGAAGTACAAGGAAGAAATGCCCAGCCGGATGTATGAGGTAATATTGGAAAGGAGTTTGGCTTTTTTTTCTTTTCATCAACTTGAGAAGTTCCTTATTTATTGCTTTCAAGCATGCAATTGCTATCGCCCAGCCTTCGCACACGGCATTTCATCTGTCACTTAGATCCGTAGATTCTCACTTGAGAGAGAGAGAGTGAGGGAGAGAGAGAGAGAGAAATTCGCATATATGTGTGAAGTGTTATTAAGCAAAAATCTCAGTAAAGAGCCAACACACAAACAAAGCGCATATTTAGAACCTTTCATCACTACTACCTTATCACAGTGCTCTGCTTCTTTTCGCGTTATAGAGTACGTGGGCATCCCATTAACGTTATGAGGGGGAAGGAGGGAGTTTGTACACGAGCGGAGTGCAGCGTACTCAATCAACCGCGTAATTCGAGATCTGCCCGAATAAAAGAGAGAAAACGGTTTGTTAAGAGCGCATGGATGGAAACTTTTGCCCCCGACAAACAATAGGAACTTGGCGAATGAGGAAGAGGAATGTTAATTCATTGCCTATGCTTGTGACCATTGGGACCTAAGATAGTGGGGACCTTATTTAGGGGTCCAAGGCCTTGCTTAGGTAGACATTTAGAGATATCAGTAATCAGTTAGGGTATGAGTCAAAAAATGAAAACAAAAAAAGCTATGATTTAGTAATTATAGATGAACTAGTTCTCTTAAAGCGAAATACCGGTCGGTTTTTGAAACGCATCGTGTGTAACTGAATTCTTACGCGCTTATGCTAATTTGCTCGAAATTAGCTCGATTTTTTATTCTAATTTATGTTCATTTACATACGCTCAATAAAAATACTTGTCTACTCGACGTGTTTCAAAAACAGGCCGGTATTACGCTTGAAAACGCAAAAAATGATCGTTGAGCAAGCAGAGTTACTAAAAAAAAGATCGTTAGATAAAAAAGGATCAATAAAGAACGAATGATGTTGATAAACTAGGATGTAAATCAACGAATAATCTCGATATGAGATATAAGTGCTAATCTGTGCACTACATTACAAAAAAACCCCGGAAGCGGCTTCAAATTGGCTCTGCACTTTCCGCATTAGAGTGTATGCATCTTTTTAAAGAATTACTTTGCTCTAATTTTGACCGACGGCTCTATTCTCTCTTGTAACTTGTAACATCCGATTAGATGAAACAATCATCATATTTCCGTAATATTTAAAAACTAAAAAGCACTGGGAATGTGGACTGAATTGCTATGTACCCTAGTTTAGCGTGCAGTAAAAGAAAGCAAAACAAAGACGACTACACCGCGGAATTGAGTATTTTGGGAAATTAGATGTGCCAGATGAGAACGCAGGACCAGTTACTCCACTAGATTAACTAAGTATGACCTAAGCATCTAACTCACTGAGTCTTTTTATGATTTGTCATTTTTCTAAAGAAAAAAACCTACAACGACCATGAGAAGAAATCGACGGAATACTACATAGGTTGCCATACGTGTGTCCTAGTCCTAGTAAGCAAGTTTTACTAACAATAAGGTTTCGACTAACAGCTACCATAAAAGAAATGTTTATGTGCGACCCAAACATAAATGGATTCGACTAAGAAAGATAACGTTAAATTATAGTCATATAAAACGTTCCATTTAACTAATTGCAGCAAAAATACATAGCGACCTGAGTCAGTACAATGTTCGTAACATACAATATAAGTCTTTGCAACATTTCCCACTTGTTTACTTCCTTTAGTAAGTACCATATGGGCAGTTCCCTAAAGCCCCTAAGGGACAATTTCAACGGCAATAAATCGCTTTTGTCAACTAGTGGCCAATGCGGTTTAGCTCGTTGTCTTGTGTCGTTCGTTTTTGGGGCGTTTTTGGTTGGAAAAGTACTAGATGTTTGAGAAATGAACGCCGATAAACGGGCCACACGGAAAAGGGTAGTTGTGAGTTGTAGGAGTTATAGACTCCCTTCATAACTTAGTATTAGCTCCTCAGTGACATGGAATTCAGTATGGGGTTGTAGATAGTCCAAGCTCAAGCTCTTTGGAAGTTAAATCACAACTGGCTAAAACTACGCGATTACTAAATGGTGCTCGCAACTCTAAAATGTACTGTATTAATATAAGAAAAGATTATTTTGATGTGAAGGATAACTTACAGTCGAAACGATGATAAATATGCATACTAGCTGGGATGTGTCGTTAGCTATTTGAGATTTTCTGCACAACTAAAAAAAGACTCCAAAATGTCATTCTTATGTATCTTGAGGGATATTCTTCTATTTTTTTGTTGACATGAAAACAATCGTAGAAATGACGAAGTACTTTTACGATCTGTTTGAGCACCAATTCATACAAACGTTGTGACACGAAGGCAAGGTGGATATACGTAAGCTATTGTTGTAAAGACACTATATACATGATGTTGTATAGCGTCACAGGTGTCACAATATGGCATATATGTACATTGAAATCTGGATAATGTACGAGGAAGCTGACTATGTGCATTAATAAAAAGTACACACAAACTAGTATAAAATTGATTCCTGCTTTCAGGGAATTTTTCAGTGTTTTTTTATATATTGAAGAGTATTTAGACGAAATTTTTTTTAAATCTAACATAAAAATCAAAATAATCGTATTGAATAATTGGTGCTCTATATGTAGACACGGTAGATCTTCACAACGTCACTAACTATTGTCAACGGACTGTTTGTTATAATTTAGAGTAGTAAGTGGTATATTCACTCAAGAAAATTCTGAGGTACATTCCCACAAACACAGATCAAAAATATCTATAAGACTGCCGCCGTGCAGAGCATAAAATATTACCCAAATGCTTGTAATAAAGTAAGATTTATATGCAAAAATCCATTTGTTCTTTGCCTACACAAAGGGATCCCAAGGGAAAGATTCACACTCGGTGAATACCCTCTATCTTCGGATTGTATTTTGGAGCGTTCCGTAATTCATTGTAAGCATTACGTAGTTATTTACGCGAACGTTGCTTATGTGTGTTATACTTTGATTTATTGAAAGACAAATAAAGTTTCAAATATACCTAGGAAATCATAACACTATCAAAAATAAAAATCATGTTCCAGTGTAGGACGGCACGTCACAACTGACAGATACTAAGGTAACCTGAACATTCTGAACTATTCTGTGAAACAAAAACCAACAAAAAAAGAAAAGCAACCAATAAAGTGAGAAATGTAGTAAAACTAAAGCAACGAAACAAAAAGCTCAATAATCTGCAGTGTTTTATTCTCCAGTCGGCTCTTTCTACTTTTCTACATACATATTCCTTTGCGTCGATTGCTCGCTGGCTTGTGTGCGGCCCGAAATTTAATTTACCGGCAAATCGCAAAGTTTTCCCGGCGTTTGCCCCTGGTGGGACAAGGGGAAATACGGATCCACGAGCCCCATATTGGGGTCACCTAAGGTCCCTTAGGGCCAAACGTTGCGTGATTTTGTTAAACATGTTCGCAAAATCGTTCAATTCAAGCTAGAGGTGGAAAGGAGGTATGCAAATACAGAAATAAGCATTATAGATATTATGACGAGGTAAGCATTACAACGTGCGATCATCTAATGGTAGGACATAATTGTACCCCACCCTTTTATAACTTATTTTTTATAACTTATCAGAAAATTTGCAGAGGGCTATTGCACTGCACTACTGAAACAAGTTTTCAAACAGCGTTGAGCATGAAATAATAATATTATGTCATAGATCAGAATCAGAAAGAAACGTTTCAAATTGTGAAGTAAAACTAAAAAATTGCGGTTCAAAACCTTATAGAACGAACTACGAACTATAAATATAGACCGTGAAGGTGAAGTATAAAACTGAGATAAACTAGAATCCGATAGATATACGCTACGAGAAGGGTTTGTTTGTCCACTGGGTCGCATTCGTGTTATATTGCGTCCGTTTTCGTTTGCTCATTAGAATTAGAATTATCGTCACGATTGAATTCTGGACCGAAGAAGCGCATGCTATAGGATAATCTATCTAGAAATCTCCGTGGTTTCGGCAATTATTCATGAGTTTCCCATTCCCAAAATAATCGTATATTATAATTAGAGATACAATGCAAAGATTACAATGATATCTTAGGGATTAATTAATTCCCTTGAATATATAAGAAAAACAAAGCGAAAAAAAAACTAAAAACGAGAAAAAGAACACCTAAACTATGGTCAATATCTCAATACCACTCATTGTCATCCGGAAAACTATTACTAAAGTGTGAGTGCTGAACGACCCTAAATGTCTAGTAAAGAACGTGTTATTTATCTTTTCTTGCGGGTTTTCGCAGAAAAAAGTGATTATTTCGGAATTCACTGCAAAAATCCATTTGAAACGCATCTCAAGTACTTGCATTCCTATGCATTTTTGCAAAGTGGGGACTAGTTTTTATTCTAATTTTTGCTCATTTGCATATGCTGGATAAGAAAGCAGGTGTACGCAATGCGTTTCAAGAACCGGCCGGTATTTCGCTTTAAATAAACAGCCGCAGCGAAAATGGAGTTTGCAATTTTAAGTCTCCTTGTATTAGTCACCTTTCAAAACTCAATATTTCTTGTCTATTACTTGTTCGACTAAAAACTGATGTGAAATATTCATTTTAGATTACACAGTCGAACGAACAGCGCACGTTGAATGAATGGAAAATAACAGACAAATTAAATTTTGAAACGAATGTTTCTTGCCCAACAAATAAGTGTATAGTACAAGTACTTTTGATCTTTTCAAAAATGATTCTTGGTAAGAATGAAGATGTGAATAAAATAGAATAGGATGATTTTTGAATTCATGAGGATTACGTGTAGTAAAATTTATATTACTAGATCATTGAGCTAGACAACTGCGTTATCTCAGTACCAGCCGTTCGAAGAGCCCTACGGGCTCTTCTCCGACTGGAGGAATCGGTATTTAAAACATACACACGTTTGCAAAGTCATTTATGATTGGGGAAACGTAGAATATGAGTCTAGATAGCCATTCGACTAAGGTTATGGTACCATGCAAATTTGCCATTGATGGGCTTTCACCTTCATGAGTTTGAGTAGAGCATATTGTTACTCTTTTGATAAGCTAGCATAGGTAAAGCGTTAGATTGTGAATCGAGAGGTTGTGCGCTGCTGTGTGCGCTGCTGCTCTTTCGATCGAAGAATTTTCTTTATGAAGGGATTTCGTTGTGCACATAAAAACAAACCCGTGACAAACTCTTCTCCTTTGTATAATAAGATTACCGAAGAATAACATAATACAAATATTCCTTCTCTCCCCATTTTCTCTCTCTCTCTTTCACTTTCACTTTATCTTGCTCTTTCTCTCTCGAATCTCCTCTCCTCTACCTCTCATAAAAATTACCAAATAAAACAATTTTGCCTGCGTAACACAGGAGCTGTGGATTCAATTTACAGTCAATATTTGCCAATTACGTAGTCACATGCGAATATAGTCATATCCACTTTATTCCACTTTATTCCCCAACAAATTTAATTTATAAAAAACGATAAGTCTGCGAGCTATGGAGTACATTGTACATGATGAAGGGGGAAAGGTGTGGGGCCTTATACAACAGCGCAAAAAATTTGCTATTGGTACCCGGGGATCTAGGGACCCAGGGTGCCGGAGAGAATCACTCGTTTCCTATTGTATAGGGAATGTCCCGAGATGTCTCGGCATGTTTCGGGATGTCCAGGGGATGCCACTGTGGTGTCTTGTCCAATATGTAAGACGTACCCGGAGCGAATCGAAATTATCATGCTTCTGGGAAAACCTGGCAGTTTGCGCATGGTTCAACAGTTAAACTGACTTGTTCCCGAGTGATAGCCCGCAAAGTTTCCTATGGCAAGAGTGAAAAGTAGAACGCATCGTTTAAATTATCCTATAATGTGGCGCATGGGTGACGGCGCGAGCTTGTACACTTCTAGTTTTCGTATTCTACCTGCAACTCTGCTTTATGCACGTATCATTATCTTTTTAAATTTTTAAATTTTATTATTTTTAAATGTTATCAGTTTTAAATTTTATCATTTTTAAATTCTATTATTTTTTACGCTATATCTGGTGTGTGATTCTTTCTATTGGTTGTTCTTCGATAATTTATCAAAATACCAGAAGCTGTAATATTTTCCTTTTACACACGTTGTTTTCAAACGATTTCGTTATCCACTATACGAAACTTTGCCCTGATTGTGAGTGATGCACATGTCAAGAAGAGGGCGCAACAAGTGTTTCGCAAACAAATTGCCGTAATTTACATAAATTTGCATACCATATGATGTGATTGCGCAATTACACAGAAAGCATTGCTACGTATGTAATTCCGCTAAAGGAAACTCTCAACAAGTTAATGGGCTACATTCCCGGATAGGTGCAACCCATAAACTAGTATCATGGATTGAGTAACAGAGTTTGTTCGTCTTATATTTAAAAAAAAGATACTTATAATAAAAATAAGCATGCTAAAAATAAAGAAATAAGGAATTGGTGCACATGCAAGCGTGCTAGCATGATGTGTGAGCATCAACGATGATCAAGTCAAGTAACTGCTTCGCTTGTAATTATCATAATTAAAAAAAGATTACGTAGAGGGAAGTAACAAAAGTACGATGTGAATGTAAGATAACCACTTCTATCTAACTGTAATGGGGTTTCCAAGTATCCGGACAAAATTATCGTATTTTACGACTTCGCGAGACCCATGTATTAATTTCTCATGTCAAATATTCAATTCAGGGAAAATACGGTAAAGTTTTGTATAATTGGAAGGGAACGCACAGTTGTTTTTGGCATACATGGAAACCCCATTAACAGTAGTAAAGGAGAGAGATATATAGAGAGAGAAATATAGAGAGATAGTGAGAAAGAGATAGAGAGAAAGAAAGAGAGAGAGAGAGAGAGAGAGAGAGCAAGACAAACAAATAGAGAGATAGAAGGGAAGGTAGGGGGAGACATATAGGATAGGGAGGCTCCGAGTGTAGGGCTAGACAGTGTGCAAACGCCAGCAGTTACTTGATCCACGTAAATGGTAAATTTACTTGATCCACGTAAATGGTAAATTTATAGTTAAAATATAACATACAATGAAGACAGTGCAGGACTAGCTAATGGGGATTCCAAGTGTCGTGAAAATTTACAGTATTTTGGAACTACACGGGAATATTTTGTTTAATTTTTCATGTTATATATGCAAGTTTCGTGCAGAAATACGGTGGTATTGACATCACACCGAGGATACTTGGAAACCCCATAACAATACGTTGTGTGTTGTAGGCGGTGACACAAAAAAGATCCAAAGTTGCATTTTAATCGTGCAACGTGCAAGACTTTATACGCGACTCTAAAATAATTAACATATTTAGCATGCAAACCTATCAATAAGTAACTAAGCCGCTAGCCGAAGGATTGAATGATCGTACGCGGATTTAAAGCAGTATTGTACCTGTATTGGGGAATTTGCATATGAAACGCATACCCTATGTATATCCTACGCAAATTTGGTGCCGACAGCTTCGACGGGCCCACAAATATTGCACATGATACGTAGGAAATGCGTATCATATGCAAATTTCCAAAAAGTAGGTACAATAGTGTTTTAGTAAAGCGAAACTAACCATGTAATGCCTTATACCGCGCTTGTGGATGTTGATCCTTCCAAGAATTATGTGACCTCCTTGCAGCTTCGCAGTAACTCACAACTAAATTTAAAAAGGCTAAAAGTACAGAAAAGAATCCACGAACCGGATGTCACGATATAAATCTTAATTTGCCTACATTGAACATTAAAGCGTAATACCGACCGGTTCCCGAAACGCATCGTGGACAACTGAATTCTTACTTATGCTAATTTGCTTGATTTTAGCTCGATTTTTTTATGCAGATTTATGTTCATTTGAGTAGGCAAGTAGGCTGCATAATAATGCTGGTGTACTCGATGTGGTTCAAAAACCGATCGGTATTTCGCTTTTCATGGCAAAGTCTAATGTCTAATGGTTTACTACCGGTCTACCAGGCACGATGCAGTTCTCATTGTCAGCTCGCTTTAATTTATTTAGTTGAAAGGAAAAACTATGTTCACAACGAAAATTTAAAAAAATATTTATCAGCCAACGAACCTAACATAAAAAATAAACAGTGTTTCAACCTTTTCTGCACATCAAAGTACATGCTGCTTTCCTGAAAAAAACTCATAGCATACGTTTCAAACAGAACGTCAATAAAATCATGAACAATCTCATTGATTTTTTTCGACGAGGAAAGTACGATAAAAGCTTCTGCACAATTGGTCTAAGTAAGTTAAAGGAAAAATATTATATACCAGTCGGCTACCGCCGCCTGAGGCGTCTTTCCAATATTCGCTGATGGTCGCTATGTTTCACTGGGCTATATCTATAAGTAGAGGCAACTCTTTCTCGCAAGAATAGTTTCCTGGGGAAAGAACTTAGTTTCTGTTGACTATATTTCTCCTAAATTGTCTGCAACTTGCTCTACTCTAGGACATCGAAAAAATTGCCAAAGCCTAAAAGCAGCTTAATATCGCGTGGCTGATACGCCGCAATGTTTCTCTGGGCTATATAAGTTAGGAGGAAACATTTCTAATCCAAAGAGTCTCCAGTCTTTCTTTTTCTTTTTGAAACCCATACCAATATTGAACAGGGTTAGAACTTAGTTTCTGTTGACTATATTCCTCCTAAATTGTCTGCAACTTGCTGGACTCTACAATATCGAAAAAATTTCAAATCCTAAAAAAAGGATGTGCCTGGATGATACGTCGCAATGTTTCGCTGGGCTATATAAGTTAGAAGCAAACATTTGTCTGAGGAAATGGTTTCACTTTTGTTATTTTCCTTTTGAAACTTACACCAATATCAAACATGGGGATAGAACTTAGTTTCTGTTGACTATATTCCTCCTAAATAAGGACCGGCGCCACGGGGAACATCAAGTTGAGCACACATCGATGCCATTGACAGGGAATTATTATATAATTGCGAATATGCTTCTTGAATTGCATGGAACAGGGATCTCGGCCTACTTGCCGCACAATCGCTCGAACGATACCCCGCAAGCATTCTGTATATGGCAGCCTTTGTAGCGTTCACTGGGCGTTCCGCAGTGGAGGTGCCCTGCAGTGGGTGTTCTTTGAACTCTATCGCTCGGCATGTACTCCGCGCCCTTGGTGTACATGCAAACTTTTGTGTGGTGCTCATGTGAGCGCTCCACAATGGCGTTGCACAGCAAGTGGATGTTCTTTGAACATTATCGCTCGGCCGATACTCCGCTTCCTTGGAGTATAATGCAACCTTTTGTGTGGCATTCGTGTGAGCCATCCACAATGGCGTTGGTGAGTATATGCAGTGAGTGTATGCAGTCTGCGAGTGCGTAGCTCAGGGCTGGATTCTCGTAGGTTGCTCAAGGTGAGGATAATCTCACGTTGAAAGGCAATGGAAATTTTTTGTAAAATAAGAGTAAAAAAGCATTAGACGAAAAGGCGTGATTTCAAGTTTTCAAAATTGGTCGTTCTTTGAGTTTTGTGCCGTGAGTGTTCTTTGAACCCTTTGTGCCGCAGAAACGCCCGAACGATACACCACACATATTCCACATATGCAGCCTTTTTTGGACGTTTGTGAGAGGGGCGCTCGGGAAGTGAGATGGCTCAGTGCACGGGAACGTGAACTACTGAACCAATCCTACAACCTGAGCGTAACGCACATCATCCAAACGTACACTCAAACAAACGCACAAACAAACAAACAAAGCTCCCAACTTTATATAATAAGATAAAACCATGTCTTCAGAATCAGTAAATTGCCTACTAGTTGAAAAAATCTGGATTTCCGAAATAGACCAACTAGTCGTATAGAGTTTCATCAGAAGGAAAGCAAAAGACAACAGCGGTTTACAAAGACGGAAACGGAACTTGGGGGGGGGGGGGCTAGGCTAGAAATTTTGCATACAGACGAATAAACTTTAGTCCTAAATTGATTTGCTTGTTTACTAACGAAGAGAAAAGGAAAACATGAAATTATGCATACACTACAACATGGCATATCAGTGGTAAATCAATGTCACAATGTGAAAAACATTCAATAAAGAAGGTAAAATAAATAGTCGTAACAAATAAGTGAAAAGCTCATTTACTTCCAAAAAAATCGCCAATTACAAAATAATAAATTAAAACTTCTGATTTTGACTTTCTCTTCTAAATAAGTTCCATATTTTTCACGCTTCATTTAGCTCGCTCAAGCTCAAGGAACTAATGGTAAGGGAACGCCAAATTCTCGAGAAAATAACTAAAAGAACAAAATTTGTTTAAACTTTTATTAGAACATTTTATTTGTTGATGTGAATCTACGATGCATTGCATATTTTATTGATATGAAAAGGGGAAATTCGACATTCTTTTATGATACCCATGAGCATAAGTTTGACAATTCGGAGCAATTTATCAACTGAAATATGTTGCCTCATAGAAGAAACGAAAAAGAAATTCTGAGAATGTAGCTGATTTTTCTGAGCAAATTATTAAATGCGTCAATTTTATATAATTTATTTACGATTTATTTAAATTTCCTTACATCAAAAAAAAACAATAGGAAAAAATAGGAAAAAGTCCAAAAAAGCACCAAAGTAAATCAGTTTCTCGTTAAAATATAAGTTGCGTACTGGTACTTTTGCGTACTTTGGAAAATAAAACGTCAATTTCAATTTCCGGAGTTTAATGGGAGAACGCAAGCAGAATGCAATACACCTGAAGATTAACCGCTTAAAATAATTTTGAGCATTTTTTCAAGCATTCATGCTCAAACAGCAGCTTGTTAAGTTGTGCCAGGCTACATATAAAGTGGAGTTACCTCTGACCAAAATTACGGTACTGCTAACCTTGCGTCAACGTTCTTTAAAATATAACTTCTTAATGAACTAATAAACATGCAGCAACGATAAATTACAGCGTCTAATTCCAATGTGAATGATTATCATTAGTCAGATAAACAGTAAAAGAGAAAAATCAATAAAGATGCTCCAAATAGTGTATCAAGTTTTGAGTTTATTTCTCGACGGGATTCTGTAGATAGATATATGACAAGACTATGATTTGGCATAGGCATATCCGAGATGGCCCCAGGCGACGATAATCCGATAAGCCAAATACACAGAGAGATATTATTATTCCTCAGCCACAGAACTACTACTTTTGCATCGCTCGTTGACTCTCTCTCTATCTCTCCGCTCTCTCTCTCACTCTCTCTTTCTCTCTCTCACTCTCTCTCTCCCTCTCTGACTTTCTCTATATTTACTTCTGCTACTTCTCACATGGATAAGCATTGTCTTTGTTTGTTATTTATGGATTAGAATTTGGAAGCTTATTCGATTAAATCGCTTAGGAAAAAAATATTAGGAAATTCAGAAAAAACTCGACGTCAGACCTTTTGGTAGTAAAGTAGTTAAAGGTACAGGCCACGTGCAAAAAAGCTATCAGCATTTTTTCAGTGGGAATACCAGTCTTATGTATTATGATCGTGAAAGCTACATTGCATAGCGCACACTGTGAAGATTACGGTACTGCTAACCTTGCGTCAACGTTCTTTAAAATAAAACTTCTTCATGAACTAATAAACAAGCAGCAACGATAAGCTCAAACAGCTGCTTACATTGTTTATACTGTACATTGTTTATTGCAGGGCAAGCTCGTATCCTAATTTTTCATATTATCCAATTTTTTTTGCAGAAACCGCTACAATTCAACTTTCAATAAGGAACTGCTTACAATCATATAATTGACATTCGTTTCTAATTTAGAAATTTCTTTGAAAAGTCTAGTTAGAAAAAAGGTGATGTCAAATATATCAGAAGGGTCACTAAGTGCACTACGCCTTGATGTTTTACACGTATCCAAATTGAAGCAAATTACTGATGACAGAAACCAATGGCGAAAGGAATTTCGTTAGTCCATATAAATGTAGAAAGATGTGTGCTAAAAGAAACTAAAAGGAATAGCCGACGTAATAGAAAACTAAGATCTATACTAAGATGATACTAGCGATACATGTACTATGTACTATGTACATAGAAATGAAATGAATGCAATTGTTCATTATAAAAATTTTAAAACAAATACATGTTTTAGACGAACATTTAATCCGAAATTCATAATATACAATGAGGCCCTAGATCGAAAACTAAAAAAAAAGTTTAAAGGAGGAGGCTCACGAGAATGAAGTGCTCAAATTGTTTCCTTTTATCGAAATATGATGGTAATTCCGAAAGACATGCTTTACAAAGCAAAAGCTTTTAATTGGAAGGAGTAAATCAATATAAGACTATGAAGTCTATAAAAATTTTGGATCGTAGTAAATAGTTGATTTCCATAGTGGGCATTCAAATTTTTTGCCGGCTTGCAAAATGACTTGTAAATTTACGTGCCCACTATGGAAATCAACTATTTATTACGATCCAAAATTTTAATAGACTTCATAGTTTTATATTGATTTACTCCTTCCAAGTAAAAGCTTTTGCTTTGTAAAGTATGTCTTTCGGAATTTAATACCATCGTCTGTCGATAAAAGGAAACCGTTTGAGCACTTCATTCTCGTGAGCCTCCTCCTTTAATGCACAAAACATTTAATAGATGACGGTTTTCACAATTCTTTTATATCTAAGATATCGTTGAGCTTTTCAGAGAAACTGACTGTTACAAATTACCCTGAAGTCCTGAAGTGTGTAGATTTCAAAAGACAAATTGTTCGTTTCAACAAGACTCCATATAATGATAAATGGGCATTGCCCCACTACGCGTATATCTTATGAATGACTAGAATAGATGTCGATTTTGGGGATATTATTCAAATTTTCTTTTTTTTTTTCAAATTTACTATATGCATTCTTTACATTTATATCGGAAACATAGTTGTCTCTGACGTATGATCATTGTACGATAAAGAAGTAAACCTAGGAAAGACGATATTCTAATTCAATGCAATGCATTTTTGATGAAAATATGATTTTTCATAATAGAGTATTTATGTTACACTTTCGCGCGAATTCGCCGCGAAAGTACCATCCAAGTTGACTTTTCCATTTTCGCGCAGTTTTACATTAGGTGCATGCAAAACACGCCGCAGGTGTATGTAAATTTCTTACTGTATGTAAAATTCGAGTAGTTTCCCACTATAGAAACTGCAATAACATGGATGATACTTTCGCATGCGAAAGTGCGCGAAAACTTAAATACTCTATAAAACAATTTGTTATTTTGGAAAAGAAGATTTGCTCACCTTCAAAGGGTGCAAAGCAAAACATAATGAAAGAACGAAGGAAAATGTACCACACGCACACATGTTACCGATTAGCCTATTACATACATACATTATACAAACACCATATGCTATTTGTATAGTTTTATGGGTCTTTTTCTTTCAGGAAACAACCACTAATATTCTCTTTGCGTTTTCTTAGACGATTTTTTATTTATTTATTTATTAAATACACCAAAAAAAAAAAAAAAAAAAAAAAAAAAAAAAAAAAAAAAAAAACATACAAACGGAAACAGATGACTGATTTGATTAGCAATGAGATTTGACATTCTGCATTTGGAATATTGTTGCAAAGGAATAAAGCCAGCATTTTTGTTTGAGCAAACCTTGAATCAATCCCTTTAGCACAATGAACACAGCGTTGTTGCACTAACTTTTTTTTCTAAGTTATTCAGAATTTTCTCGTAGAAAATGCAGGACCTTACGAGAACAATAAAAACATGGAATATCGTGTTAGTGAGTGTCATGGAGAACTACAAAATCCGTGATTCAAAGTCATGTTTCATAGTTAAGGCGGTTTAACATCTGGATTTAATACATCCGTTGGATACCTGCATTTCCATGCATTATATGCAAATTTGTATGATTTCAGGGAAAAACGTACCTTTTAATTGCACTCACAACACATAAATACATGGAGATGGGAATGTTGCCCATCATGCATTTAAGAACCGGCTGTTGAACCGCTTAAAGGGACAGGCCCATCAAAATAAACCTATGTTTACGATACGTCCATAATGACTATGAAGCATTTTTATTACAATACCAGACGGCTCACGCCGCCTGAGGCGACTTACATGGAAATATGATTGGTTTAGCATGGGCATACTTATGTACAAAGTTTCAAACGTATCATAAGAAATTCACATAATAGAAAACAATTGCATATGCATACTTCGATATTGAGCTGCGACACTCTTTTTATACCCGAACAGGAAATTTGCATTTCGTAACGCACATCGGTATGCAAATTAGGCTACAGTTACTCTTTTATATAATAAGATATACAAGCTAAATTTCACCTTTATTCACCCTGGAAAACTTTTGTCCGATGAGCTCAACGTATATGTAAATACCATAAAACTGAAGATTTCAAAGCTATATATGCAAATTTTAATCGCATTGTAATTTCGCGATAAATTTGCGTAGACAACAAGGATATTTGCGGTTTTACGGTATACGTTGAGCGCATCGGAAAAAGTTTTCCAGAGCGAATAAATGTGAAATTTAGTTAGTATATATTGTAATAAAAATGCTTGATAGTCATTATGACAGTATCGTAAATATAGGTTTACTTTGATGGGCCTGTCCCTTTAAACGCATAAAGATCTCACAATCAGCTAGGGAAGATAAAACCCGGTGGTAGAGAATTTAATGACTATATTTTATTAATGAAGCGTATCAAACCGCTTTCGTTGTTGTCTGTTTGATTGTGTTGGACAATACCACTCTTCTGTAAGTTGACGTAGTAAAGAAGTAGAGCAGTAAAGTTTAAGTAAAGAAGTGTAAAAGGTTCTAAAAGTAGAAAAAAATGCTTTGCGTTAAGTAAAGGAATGGAAAGAACAATTAGGCCCCGCGAATCGGATAATGACCCTTGTGGGCTGCTTGCTAGTCTAATGTTATGCATCCTTTTTTATGTTGCACCTATATTCGGTTTCCGGAAAATATTGAAAATGTATAATAGTATAATTATTTACTGGAGACAATCAAATAAATATAATTTGTAAAACCAGTGCTATAAGGAAAAACAGATATCTCCCATCATAATGGGGTATCCAAGTTTGCTGACAATTTACCGTATCTTGGAACTACACGAGAATATTTTATTTTATTTTTCATATTACATATGCAAGTTTCGTGCAGACATACGGTAGTATTGACAGAATCACATCGATTTTTGGCATACTTGGAAACCCCATAATGTGGCATAAACAAGCACTGTTTTCTTGGATATAATTGGCTTTGATAAGGTATGTAGTATGTACTATGTAAAATGATGCTAGCAATTCATAGTTTTGGCATGCTGGGCACTAACTGAAGTCCAAAGCAATTGAAGGAGCATAATAGAAAGCATAAAATCGCAGCCGAAATCAAAACTTGCCATTGCAATGCTACCAAGTGAACTGCGTAATGTTAATTAGATTCGCTCGCGTAACAGTGAGCGAAAAACTCATTTAGATATTGCCGTCAGATAACAAAGTATAGTGAAAAAGGGTTAACTTGCAACTTTTCACTTAGCCTTTGACTTATAGTAACTGGATTAAGGTAGTATTCTGCACCTTTGACGTACAGTAACTTATACATAACAACCAATTATCATCCGCCGTTGACCAGCATACAGTAAATTGTAATACAGCCACGAATTTAAAGCGAACGAAGTATCTTATTATATAAAGGAGAAGAGTTTGTCACGGGTTTGTTTTTATGTGCACAACGAAATCCCTTCATAAAGAAAAATCTTCGATCGAAAGAGCATACAAAATCTTTGTCTCTGGCGAGATTCGAACCCACAGCAGCCCACAACCTCTCGATCCACAGTCCAACGCTCTACCGGTTGAGCTATGCTAGCTTATCATAAGGGTAACAATCTGCCCTTCAGAGAGCACCTTCAATGTCAAATTTGCATGGTACTTAGTCTAATGGGCATCCAGGCTCATATCATACGTTTCGCCAATTATATATGACTTCGTAGATGTGTGAATGTTTTAAATAGGGCAACAATCGGCCGAAGGCCGATTCCTCCAGACGGAGAAGAGCCCGTAGGGCTCTTCGAACGGCTGGTAATACCATAAACCTATCAACATCAAGCACTTCAAAAAACAAAACAGAAGAGAATCAAGCATACAAACAAAAGAGTTCCTGGATCACTTCTGGTTTACAAACTCCGCTGGAAAACTGCTTTTCTCCGGTCAGCAAAAAATAGTCGTACTTGTCATGGGGCCGAGCCTTCTTACAAGTTCCATGTGAGATATTCAATATTTTTCAAAACATATATTATCTTTACGTCATGTTCAATTAACCGTAGCAAACTTGTGTGTGTGTGTCTCTGGCTGCGCCGTTCTCGCAAAACTCTGATTTTCATATAAAGCAAATATATAGGGCCGCCGATAGGCGGAATGGCCCTAAGTAAGAATAACGTACACAACAGCAGCCACATAATCGCATATTCTAGTATTCTAGTTATAGGGAAGGGGGGGGGGGTGTATTATAAGACGTGACTTGTTTATAAGATGTAATTTCAGGAAAACAATACGAATAATACATTTAGAACGGATATTATACGAATTATAATCACTTTTGGTTAATTGAATGGAAACTGTACTTGATGGTCACAATCGTTGCCCACTACAACAATCATCCTTGTTTATCATAAAAGCTTTATGAGATGTGTTTGTCATATTCGTAATTAGTGTTATGTTCATAAGTTATATTATGTTATGTTATGTTAGTGATCATAAAAAATCAACACCATCAGCTCCAGTCGAAGTGAAAATTTCGGTTTATGTTTCTGAGAAACGTTCTGAACTTGAACTCACAATCACAAACGTGTTCATTTCGGTACTTTTCTAAATTCTTATTAAAGCGAAATGCTGGCCCCGTTGGAAAATTTGCATATGATAAGCAAATCCTATGTATCCTATGCTAATTTTGTACGATCGTCCACGGCAATCGTACAAAATTAGCATAGGATACATAGGATTTGCTTATCATATGCAAATTTTCCAATGGGGCTAGCATTTCGCTTTAATATTATCATTAAAATCCAGACTATTAATTTTATATTACTGCTAATTTACTGGGCCAACCGTCAGATCTATACAAATATATGACAGATGATAAATTTGAATCGGCGAATTTTTCGGGTGAATTCATTGTGAAAAGTATTCACATATAATATTCACTCTACAGAATGGGACGCCTATACCTATCTATGAACTATGGCCTTGCAATTCGAAACAATATTTTTGCTAGTATTTAAAGCGAAATAGCGTCCGGTTTTTGAAACGCATCTCAAATAACTACATTCCGTGCTGTTATGCAAAGTGGGGGTCGACTTTGGTTGATTCTTTTATTACACTAATTCTCATTAGCATATGATGCATGGGAATTCGGTTGTTTGGCAGTTTGGCATACGACATACGTTTCAAAAACCGGCCGTTATTTTGCTTTAACAGCTAATTGTAAGGAATCTAATCACTAGCAGGATTTATTTCAAAGGATACAGTAGCTTCAGTGCAGTGTTGCCCGTGGACAGCTTATTCGAATCATTGTCTATTTGGCGGAGCTTTTTCGTTCAGTATAAGTATAAATCCGCCAACCTAAAAATTCCGAAAACATGTGCACATTCATTTTAACTGTTGTAACTGAGCCATTAAATGCAAGAGTATGAGTACAATACAATAAACCAATATTCATTTATTTTCTACATGTATTTCAATCGATGAAAAAAAACAGAACAAACAAAAGAAATGAAAATCATGACGTGTTATTGTGTAGATTTGAGCAAATGCGAAAATGAACAAATCGATATTTACTGCATTTTCATTTGAATTTTTGATTGATCTACTTAAAAACTAAGGGTGCAGGCACTGGCCATCAACACAGTTCCCGTTGTGCCTCTCATCCTATGGGTAGCTGTACCCCTTACGCTTAGCACGAGGCGTAGCAGTAGGCCCTTACCTACTAGAGTAGTAGCTATGGCTATAACTAACAGTGGTAGGCCGGGCTCTTCACGAGTATTTTGAGTAATCCCGTAGTTTTACTTTAATAATAGACAAATATTCAAATGTAAATGCTGCAATTCGATATTAACTTAAATACAAAGAATACAGTTACTGGTTAGAACAACGACAACAATAATATAAGAATACTGTTCTAGACAGGAAAAAAATCACTGTTTTCACATCTATAGTACCCAATTAAATTAGTGGTTAGGGGCGACAAATGCAAATAGTATTTAACTGTACACTTTGTGTATATAGACCTCTCTCTCACACATTATTTTGTACACAGAATACAGAATCACAGAAGAAGGAACAATAATTAACAATTAACACTAGGTTAGGTTAACTAAGGAAAAATTAAAACGCACAAAGCTAACTAGGCCGTTTAGATGAACATTTGTTCTTGTGCAAAGTTGTTCTACGCAACTCATAGAACGCAGTATTTTCGCAAATAATACAGAGCAAATTTGGAACCGTGTTCCAAACACAGTAATTATAAATAGCTAAAATATAATATTATTCAAAAATGTTCGCAATCGCCCCAGATTAAATTCAACATAGTTGAACATACTAAAAACTACGGCCAGTACTAAACGGTAAGTAAATATTTTCAAAATGAGGTATTTTGTACGAGAGCCAAGGGCGCAGTGTGACTCAGAACATTAAACAAATCAAATTTTAGTCGGCATCAATAAAACGACCGTAGGAATGGTTAAGAAAACAATTTTCGTAATATGTGTCCTGATAATAATAATAATGATAATAAGTTGGCTAAAACCTGGACACTACAACGCGCTGGCCAAGTAATATGAAAGGCACTTTATGGTAGTAGAGATACCCAATTTCGAAGTTTGTGGATTATTCCGCAAGAGTTTACATAGAACATGTTTGATCGTTCTTTACTTCCCATCCGCATTATTGTTGGCTTCCATTGGTATTTGGAAGGTTACGAAGCCGAGCCTGAAATATAAAAAAAATGGTGAATATTTAAGTAATTAAGAAAACATCTTTCAAAATATAGCAAACAGATGACATTGACTTCTCATTCTTCTCAAACTTCTCATTGTTAAACGTGGAAGTGGGTACAACACTTGCTTAATGGTCTACACTTTCTTATGTGTCCATCTCAGAACGAGTCGGAGGGTCATAGATTCTTTATAATACATGTTTCACAAACCACGTACAATACCGCTTTAACCACAAATTCTAAAAACTCACTTTTGTCTGTATTTAATCGGAGGATACAGTGCTAAATAGGTCCTCGGGCACAAACCGGATTCTGCTACCGTAGTTGCTGCGTCGCGGATTCGTTCGCATCTAAAATGTATACAGGTTGTGTCAAAATAATTATGTAAACGAACAATTCTTCAAGGATTGAGTAATTCTTGACATTGTCAATTTCACCCGTAAGGAATTATCAAAAGCGAAAGTAGCAAAATACAGTGCTTTGTTTGAAAATATTGGGCCGGAATCGAACCCGAGCGAGTTCTTTTGTGCGACTCTGAAAACAGCGACTCTAACCACTACACCATCGGGTTAATTAAAAAAAAGTCCAACCTCCACCATCCTTTCTCCTCGTCGTCTTTGCTCACGACTTTCAGTTCTTCACCGCCCTCAAAGGTGAGCTCGTCCTCAAACTGAGCGTCATAGGAGTAGGCAGCGTAAACCTAAAAGGCAGCC